>WHPY01000136.1:185714-265352 GCA_019776045.1 Brassica rapa x Raphanus sativus | reverse complement strand
TGCTTAATTTGTCTAACTGATATATATGTATTTCTCAATTCTAAAAAAATAATGTATAATATTGTATTACATTATTTAAAGAATATAAAATAAGACTACATAACATAAATATATTTTTAAAAATTTTCTTTGTGGAAATCATTATGTTTTTTGATTGTTCTACTTGATTCACATATTTGCATAGTTATTTGTGATAGATGAATAACAATATTTTTATTATCAGTAAATAATATATATATTTATTATATAATATAAGAAAAATAAAATTATTTACTTTTAAAACAAACTTGTCTCATGTTGGGAACTCGGTTATAGACATATTATATTCAAATGAGACGTTTTACAGTTATCGATCTTCTTAACAGTCAAGAAACAAATCTGAATATCAAAACAATATCTCATACGATCTCTTTGTGGAATAACTGCTCTGAAGAAATTGAATTTAGGCATCAAAAAGGACTGAAAATGGATGTGAAGATGTGTTATCTAAGTCAGCTTTACAAAGTACTATTCATAGTTCATATATCATTTATGTTCATCCTATTTTTTTGTCAATTCTTTCTTAAACATCTTGAAATAACTGATGCTAATTAATAATAAACTTTTTGGCTGGCCAAAAAAAAATCAAATTTGTCTAATTATTGCTTAATTTGTCTAACTCATATATATGTATTTCTCAATTCTAAAAAAATAATGTATAATATTGTATTACATTATTTAAAGAATATAAAATAAGACTACATAAAATAAATATATTTTTAAAATTTTCTTTGTGGAATTCATTATGTTGTTTGATTGTCGTACTTGATTCACATATTTACATAGATGAATAACTATATTTTTATTATTAGTAAATAATATATATTTATTATATAATATAAAAAAATGAAATTATTTACTTTTTAAAAAAAGTTGTCTCAAGTTTGGGATTCGGTTATAGACATATAATATTCGAAGAAGACATTTTTACAGTTATCAATCTTCTTAATAGTCAAGAAACAAATCTGAATATCAAAACAATATCTCATACGATCTCTTTGTGGAATAACTGCTCTGAAGAAATTGAATTTAGGCATCAAAAAGGACTGAAAATGGATGTGAAGATGTGTTATCTAAGTCAGCTTTACAAAGTACTATTCATAGTTCATATATCATTTATGTTCATCCTATTTTTTTGTCAATTCTTTCTTAAACATCTTGAAATAACTGATGCTAATTAATAATAAACTTTTTGGCTGGCCAAAAAAAAATCAAATTTGTCTAATTATCGCTTAATTTGTCTAACTCATATATATGTATTTCTCAATTCTAAAAAAATAATGTATAATATTGTATTACATTATTTAAAGAATATAAAATAAGACTACATAAAATAAATATATTTTTAAAATTTTCTTTGTGGAATTCATTATGTTGTTTGATTGTCGTACTTGATTCACATATTTACATAGATGAATAACTATATTTTTATTATTAGTAAATAATATATATTTATTATATAATATAAAAAAATGAAATTATTTACTTTTTAAAAAAAGTTGTCTCAAGTTTGGGATTCGGTTATAGACATATAATATTCGAAGAAGACATTTTTACAGTTATCAATCTTCTTAATAGTCAAGAAACAAATCTGAATATCAAAACAATATCTCATACGATCTCTTTGTGGAATAACTGCTCTGAAGAAATTGAATTTAAGCATCAAAAAGGACTGGAAATGATGTGCATATGTGTTATCTAAGTCAGCTTTACAAAGTACTACTATTCATAGTTCATATATCATTTAAGTCCATCATGTCTTAAACATCTTGAAATAACTGATGCTAATTAATAATAAACTTTTGGCCAGCAAAAAAAATCAAATTTGTCTAATTATCGCCTAAATATTTTATTAATATTGTCTAAGAAGTTTTCAATTGATATCATAGTTTAATTTTTATTAGTTTTTTTTTTGTATTTAAGATTTTTTTTCCATAATAAGCTTATATTTCTTTCACATAATATATATATATGTCATAAAAATTACCATCAAATCAGTTTTACTTATTTATTATTTTGTTTTTAATGAAAATACACTTTTTAAATAATTTAATTTAAAATAAAATTATATATTAATTTGTTGTATTCTAACAATTTGATTGATTTAATTAATTTACTTTGGTGGATAACTTAAAAAGTTTTCATATGAATCGGGAAAAGCAACTTATGTTATTATATTTTATTTATTTTATTTATTTGTGTATGTGGAGTCTATATATAATGCTAGTGTAATAAAGAAAGAACATTATTTTTTTGTAACTTCAAAAAGATACATTATTACAATTTGAAGTTAATCAAAATTGAATAAAATGGTAATTAAATAAATCTAATTGTTTTTTTATTTTTTTTAATTGGATTCTCATGAAAAGAAATCGATAGGTTAAACAAATGTTTTAAAATTTGTTGTGTTATTGCTTTGTCTATAAATTGCAAAAATTTATTGAATTGATATATTTAATTATTGCACCCTTAAATAATATTTTATTAAGACATTATAGAACTATGTTTTGAGTTGTTTTGTCAAAATTGTACAAAAATCTATGCTTTTTCATATTTGTCACGAAAATTTATATGTTAAACTTACTTTTATAAAATTCTTAACTTTGTCACGAAAAAAAAAATCTATGTTTTTTTATATTTTTCAATGTTCTCACACTTTCAAAAAATATATTAGCTTAGTCACTTACTTATTTTTTTTTACAAAACAAAGTATCGGAGTCTTGAAAGTTGAATCCATATTATTGTAAATGTACATAAGAGTGTGATTACATATTTAGTGATTCTTGTATATGTGTCCAAGAAAATTTCAATGGCTTAGTGGTATTTGTCCTATATTTATGTCATACTAACCCGGGTTCGATCATTTCCTTTGCATTGTTTTTTCGTTTTTTACGAAAAAATAAATGAGATGACGTGGCAATTTCGGACTCTCTGATTGGACGATTTTTTGTGCCTATGTGGACACTGTAAGAGGAGCTTATATCCTCCTTTTAGTATAGTATAGATCATAGTTAGAGATTATTAGAAAAACTTTATCACTCAAAACCTCATAAAAATCAAAATTATTTAAACATGAACATGTGGAAAAAAGATACTTAGACGATGGTAGGTGTAGGAAGATGTTCTTTTTATGGGTTTCTCAATGAAAATTGATTCTTGTTCTCTCTCCAACTTTTTTTTTTCTTTTAAGTTTTTAGATACCATGAATAGAATTTTGTGGTGTAGATGCCTCTGGTGCTACATAAACTTATGGTTTCTAACTATACTTTATGACTGATATTACCATTCAAATAATTTACATAGCAATATACGGTAGAACTTTTATAAATTAATATTCGATAAATTAATAAACATCACAAATTAATAAATTCTCAGTTAGATCAGTATAAAATATAATATAATTTAATAAAATAATAATATATTTAAGTAAATATATGATTTCCTTAAAATCATAAATTTGTAGTTACTAATTATTATATATATTTTTTTTATATAAACAGAAATGAAATATTGTATCGTTTACATTTTTCAATATAATTTTCATCTCTATTATTTATTTTCATTTTAACAGTTTGATGTTAGTTGACCATATCTAAAAGAGAAATTGCCACAAATACCACATTCATAGTACCACTTTTCATGTTTACACTAACCACTTTTACCATCACTTTTAATAAAGGGTAAAATACAATTATATCCTTAGGATTAATTAATCTAGACTTAGGGTTTAGAGTTGAGGGGTGGGGTAGAGTTTTTGGAATGTGAAATTTAGGATTCTAATAAATATATAAATACTTAAAAATATATAAAAAAATATAAAAAAATTTAAAAAATAGTTTCAAACATAATTTTCGTTTTTCAAAAAGAAATTTAAAAAAAAAATTCGAAAAAATTCGAATTTTTTTTTTTATAGAAAAGTTCGAATTTGAAAAAGTATATTTCGAAACATAAATTATTATTTTTTTAATTTTTATTTTAAATTTTTGTATTTTTTATTTAAATAATAATTTATTATATGTGTAAATAACAAGGGCATAAGAGTCTTTTGTCAGTTAATGAAGAAGATATTTTTGAAAATGTCTCATTAGTGGTGGTAAAAATGAAAAGTGATACCATGAAAGTGGTAAACATGTAATTTCATCTATCTAAAACCTCATTTATTTCTATGTTATGCATTCAAGATACATAAATTATGTCAAATAAATTATCTCTAAATTTATAAACCTTAATCAATAATATATATCATGAAATAATATATTATTTTTTAAAATAAAAAATAAAATTTCAAATAAATTTATATAAAATAGAAATTTGAAACTACTACCTATAAATGAATAAAATACCAAAGCCTTATACCAACGAGAATTATACATAATGAAACATAAACAAATTAAATCTAACAACTACATGTAAGAAACACTATTTAAACTTTAAGAAAAACAACATTGTTTAAACTTCAAAAGCAAACTTAATCATAATTTAATTTCAAATACAATTTTCAAAACATAAAACTTTAATATTGACCAAATAAAAAATATATATTAGACCAAGTATTTGAGTTATTCATGTTATACATAAATATTTTAGATAGTGAATGATATCTTAGTAAATTTTTTGGATACATAATAAGGATTGAGATCGGGTTTGGTACAAATTCTTTATAGGATTTTTAATTTTGAGGTTTTTCAAATATCGATTTGGGTTCAAGTTTGGTTCTGATAAAACCGATAACCCGAAATATCGTAAAACAAGATTTATTTGGTATTTATGTCGGGTTTCAAATCATTTTTAACAATCGATTTTGGTTTGAATTTTTAGATTCGGTTTATTCACCCGGCTTTTGCTAAATCGAAGCATTTTCAGATTTAGTCATCTAAATGTCTAATTCCAAGAGATTCTGGGTAGTCCCAAATGGTCTTTGGCTGACTAAATTAAACAATAGTTTTTTATTAAAATAATAATTATTAAATAAATACAAGTGGAAATCAAATAAAATTTTTGATATTTGTCTTTATAGATTTATAGCCGTGAATTATAGAGATCTATTGAGTACAATGAGAATTGTAAAAAAAAATATTTGTAATGGTGCTCATTTTCAGAAATTCTATTATATTTATTTTAAAAAGAAAAATACTTATTTTTTTGGTAAAATGTTACTAATAACTCGGTTTTTTCACTTAACCCAGATATATTTCCGATTCACGTTTAACCCTGATCTGACCGTTGGTTTGATCCAGATTTACGGAAAAATATAAAGCGATTTATAAATGAGTGAACAAGAAAAAAATGAACTACCGCGTTTGAGCCAAAGACAGAGTACTATTGACACCAAAAACAAAGCATTGAAGAACCATATTCGATGATAATCTGATTGTCGTGATGGCCTCATTTCAAACCACCGGGCGGAAGAGACCATCGGGAATATGATTACCATGATGATTGAGGGAAGTATTGGCTTTTGGATATTAAGGGTCATTGTTTACCCTAAATTGGGTCATGTCTTCTTTGATTAAGATTTCTTCCACACGTAGTAAATAAATCAGATTTTTAAGGTAAGAGAGGGTGTCACACCAGTGGATTGCCGCCGAACCAATAATCTCGTATTATGAACCAGTCCATATATGTGAAAGAATCCGGACTAAACAAAAAAAAAGTCTCTGAACTTCGTTATTCATACAAAATAAGTTTTTGTTTTTTTTGACCAATAAAGTATGTATTTGTTCATTTCGAAGGAGCATATATGTAAAAATAGTTTATTTAATTACAAATCTTTTAAAAGTAATAAGTCTCCCTTATATTTTAAGTATTTATATATTTGATCTGAAAACGTATGCTTCAATTTTATAAAAAAAAGTTTTTAGAAAATAAATAAATAAAATGGAATTCTAACAAGTATTTAGAAGTTATTAATGAATAACACAAGATTATATATAGAATTGATCATAAAATGTGCACAATGAACACTACTAAAAACGAGTATCGTAATAGACTCGCAGTATAAGACATATCTAGATGATATTTTGACATGTAAGATATAATTTTCTAAGTCAACTCAAAGTGTGTGTGGTGCAAATACATTTCCACTTGAATTAATTGATGGATTATGTCGATACTATGACTCATGCAGCATGATGTCTTGTGTGTGACAAATTGAAATCTTTGGGTGATGCAAATCCAATCTACAGGTAAAAGCCCCCGAAACTTCATCACGTCATTTGATTTTGTTTTCTTTCTTAGAAATTAGCTGTCTGGATATGAATTTTCCACGCTAAACTACATAATTAAATTTTATATATATATACTTTTTTGTCAACTGTAGAAAAAGAAAAAGAAACCAACTTTTAGCGCAAAAAAAAAAAAACTGTGCAAAAAGAACACAAATCCTAATTGACGAGACAAGCTCATGTAGTGTATATATGCATGATGCATAAGTTATATCATTTGGTTGGGTTTGGTCTATCGGTTAACATAAAATAGATTACACTTTTCATTTCGTTCCGCTAGGTTTATCAGTATGCATAAACTTAGCGTATATATATCACGGTCTAAAACTAGTTTTTAGTTCGGTTCTAGCTCCAGTAATTCTTCAAACTTGGTTTTCTTAACCTAGATGTAATATATGTCTAGCAGTCATCAATGTACACATATAATGTATGCATTACGTTTAAATGTATGTTCTTGGCAAGACATTGTTTCTTTTTCTTCTAAAAAGCAAGACATTGTTACACAGCAACGTCATGCAACGTCAGGAGGGTAAATAATGTATTATATTTACTTGACTTCATACGCTTATTAACTAAGGTATTCATATATTACATATGTACACACTAGAATAATAGATCCTTTTAAGAAGCATGGTGAACTTTCATTGGCCCTTTGGCTTTTCAATATTCCAAAAAAATAAGTTTCTCAAAGGCCATAATCTTGACCTAGCTCGTATAGTATATACAGCGCCGGCTCAATACTGTTAAGGGCCCTAAGGCAAGAAATTTTTTTTTTACCCTCTAAAATTTATATACAGATAATATTTAAAATATTTTTTACATTTAATCAATAATATTTTATATATTTTGTAATGAAAATAAAACCATATACATATCAAATAATTATGGGTCCCTTTTAATTTTATTTATTATATTTATAATTTTTTATATATAAAAATATAAATTTATAAAAAATTAGACTACTTAATTAGTATTATACGGAGGGACACGGGCTTGGGTCCAGGACGGTCGCACTGCTTGTCCCCCCAATGAGCCGGTCCTGAGTATATAGTTAGTAACATGATAGCAAACTATCTGTAGGTCAACATCCAACTTACCTTGCTCATATGTTAAACCATGGAAAAATGCAACAAGATATTTAATTACTCTCATTTTATATTCAAAAGTGCAGATAGTAGTCTATGCATACAGTCTTTGATATGAATATATATTGGAACTTCCATTTAGTTCTTAAAGTTTATATTCACGTAATCACGATAGAGATTTCTATTAGCTTGGGACCAAATACACAATTACACGTAATAATTCTCAGCCATCTCTAATAATAATTCTCAGCCAACTTTAGTAAGATATTGCTAAGCTTCTTATCTCGTCGATTCAAATATATATCTTCTGCAGTGAGATAAGACAGACTGTATATTTAAATATTTTGAGTCTTACCTTTTCAAACAATGAATTAATGAGTCTTGACCTTTTCAAACAATCAGTTAATGTCGACATGAGTTACATAAATAAATCCATATATATAGATTTTATAAATCATCTTTAAATCAGTCGACCTAGATAGTAACATTTTTTTTGACCTAGATAGTAACATTAAGACTATCTATTAGTTTAAGTTCTAATTTACTCACTAAATTCTAGTTGGTGCGACAGAGATAGTTTTAATAGAATAGATTAAATGTGATTTCATAGTAAAGGTTACTAGAGTAACTTTATCGCTTAGATGATGATGCAAGTAAATTTGGTCATAAATTGATCTTTATAAGACGGCTCAGATGATGCAGTTAGACGTAGATCTTCACAAGACAGATAGTATTGTCGGTTGTTAAATTGTCTATATAATTTTTTTCATAAATATAATATCTTAATAAATCAGCGTTACAAAAAAAAAACTTTATTGCTTAGAACCTCAAAAAAAAATCCAAAAAATCCAAATCAGATTATTAAGTGCTAGTTTATGATGTGCTAAATTTTTTCTTATATTTTGATTGATGTTTATCAAGTCTTTCAACTTTTATATTATTTATGTAATTGTGTTTCATCTAAATATTAGTAAAAAAACATTTTTCTAGTATATTTAATATTTTAAATTGATTGAATAAAAGTAATAATAAAAACTTTAAAAGTATGTTGGTAATATTAGCTCTTACAGTTTATTTAAGTAAAAACTAAGAACAAGTTAAAGTTGAGGGACCAATATGTAATTAAAAAAATGTATCTTCAAAAAAATGAAGAAGTGAATAGTATTTCTTCAAATTTGAAAAAATACTGTTCAATTCTTCAAAAAATGAAAAAATGAAGAAAAAAATGAAAGACCAATGGAACAAAAAATGAAGCAAAAAGTAAAAAATGAAGCACCATTGGAGATGCTCTAATAATATATAGTATAAATTTTATAAACTAATATTCGATAAATTAATAATTTTTTCAAATTTCAAGTTGGATCAATATAAAATATGAAATAATTTAATAAAATAATAATATGTTAATGAACCATACATTTTTATGAAAATAATAATTGTAAAACAAAAATAAATGATTAATTTGTTAATTATTACCTATGTAAAAATATAAATTATGTTATATTTATAGCTTTATACATTCATAATTTATTTTCATAACATCTCTGTTTGTATATACTGATCCATTATTTATCATTTTATTGTTAGCTTATATTTATTTTAATTAGATTAACCTAACTTTAACCGAGCAAACATCGCTTTTGGTTTTGTGTGTATAAATCGAAAAAGGGTTGAATGGGTACGACAAAGGCTTTCATTCAAAGAAACAGAGACCAAAACACACACAAAAAGAGAGAAGGCGAATTAAAGACAAAGGTAATGTTAACATCAAGGGCATGGATAATCGCTTCAGGTTTGGTCGGAGCTATATCAGTACTGATGCTCCGATCGGTTTTGAACTTCTCCGTCACCGGATTTCATTTCTCTCTCCCTACTTTAAACCCCCTCTTCATCATCATCAACGGAATCATCTTCGCTCTCGCAGCCTCCTCTTCTCTCTTCGGCCATGGATCTGACTCTTCGGCCACGGAGCATAACCACGATCATGATACATATCAACACTATGAACATGATGACCATAACCATAACCATAGCCAGAACCATGACCATGACCGTTCTTGGAATAACTCATCATCCGACTTTTCGTTTGATCAATACAACAATAAGGTTCATGAGGTAAAAAAGTTCCCGGTGAAGTCAGAGAGTGGAGGATCTTCTAGTAATCGTAGACCGGTTTCATCTCCGGAAATTCAATTTCCGTCAAAGGCGCCGGAGAAACCTACTGGACCCCGACGTCCACCTGTCCCTTTAAAGACTTTTCCACAAGGTATGTATTATATGTCCCTAACTATATGTTACACTTGTTACTTTACGGTTTTCGTTTAGGAAAATATGATTAGTTTTTTTTGTTGTCCTCTGAAAACATGATTAGTTAAAAGTACCAATTGTTAACTTATAATTTTACAAAAACTAAATTTGGTAAACTATTAGAATATTTAATTTTGCAATCAAAATTTTAAAATAGTTAAAATGATGTAGAACTTCTATTTAAAACCATTAATAACTTTAATAAACTACAAAAAAAATTATCTGCATGGATGTAAATGGATTATGTCAGATGACAAGCCGGGTGATGAGAGCGAGACCATGGATGAGATGTGGAAGAGAGTCAAAGCCGAAAAACAACCACCGAAACCTAACACGGTTCAAGGCCACGTCATTTCAAGAAACGGCTCAAGAATGTCCACATCGTCGTGTCCATCCCCGTCGCGAGCGAGGAGACCTCCTTCATCGTCCTCGGGGTCGGGAAAGAAGTTGATGGATAGAATTCCCTCGTGGGTGAATTTGAAAAAGGAGTTGTCGATGGGAAGAGATGAGCTAAACTCACGAGTCGAAGCTTTCATTAGAAAATTCAACGATGAGATGAAATTGCAAAGGTTGGAATCTTTAAGACGTTACAAACTTTTCCGTCGTCGGAGCGAGGAAGAGTAAAAATAATGGAAGGAGCTACCAAAAAAGACAGTGCATTTTTATACTGTTTTCCTTTTTGGTAAGCTTTGTTTCATCCACACTCCATCCGGTTTTAGTTTGTATAATCTACTCAAATAAAAATGTTCCAAGTTAATATGCAACATTCGACGACGTTTGTAATCATTGTCTAGAAGTTTAGATGTGCCTGTATGTGTCTTTGCTTTAGATTTGCGTTTGGTAGTGTAAGAAAATGTGTTTTCTTTATTAATTAATTATGTAAAAAAATGGTATAAAACATGTAAAATCGTGTGCCACATTCATTCTGATTTTACTTGCTCTTTTTGTGTAAAGTGAATAAGTGTGATTATGTATCTCAAACTCAAAAACCACCACAAAACTATGCTTCTTTGCACCAGGCTTGAAGTTCTCAAACTCAAAAACCACCACAAAACTAATACTCCCTCCGTTTTTTATTGTAAGTAGTTTTAGGAAAAAAATTTTGTTTCAAAATATAAGTAGTTATATGTCTAGGTAACTTTAACATTTATTGAATATAGTGTGACCAATCAAATTAAATATACTTATTTTTGATTGGTTAAGTTATATCTAACTTATTTATTATACAATACTTTTTAATAGGGGTGGGCACTTCGGTTATTTTTTCGGTTCGATTCGGATTCGGTTTGGTTAGTTTGGTTCTAGTATTTTTCCAACTGAAATAAACCATAGTTAGTTCGGTTTGTGTTTGGTTCGGTTTTATTCGGTTCAGTTTATATTCGGTTCGGTTTGGTTGGTTTAATTTTTGGATCAGTTTAATTAGGTTCTTCTTAGTTTAATTTTGTTAAGAGAAATTATGTTTTAAAACATAAATTATGTAAACATAAACTATGTGAACTAAATTCAATATAAAACTGTAACAAAAACCTTTAAAAAGTCACAAAAATATATAAGAATTAAAACAAATGAAAGTTTACTAAAAAAAAAACCCTAACATCATTAGTAATGTCTCTTATATCATTATTCAAAAGCATGTAAAGAATCATCTTCCATGTGACGCTATGGAGAAAAACTTTTGTTCTTAATAATATTTTTTTTAGGTTTTAGGTTTTAAGTATAGATTTAACATCCACGTTTACATATATAATAATATAAAAATACAAAATTTTCTATTTCTTTTAAGTTAAATATTTTAATGATTACATATTCGGTTAAAAGAATATATGTTAATGACTGAAAATGGGAAAATACGTGGTTTGGTATTATAATTTTAGTATATTGGTATTACTAATATTTTTAATTTAAATAATTACAAAAACACATCGGTTTCTCGATTCGGTTTGGTTTAAACCGAACCGAACCATTCGGATTGAAAAATCTTCAACCGAATGGTTTGAAATAGACTTTGGTTCGGTTTGAATCGGTTTCGGTTCGGTTCGGTTTCTTTTTGTCCATCCCTACTTTTTAAAACATAATAATTTTCTTAGTTTTTGTGTTTTTAGCCAAAACTACTTACATTATAAAACGGAAAAGGTACAATTAATGAAATATTATGAGGGTCTACTCACAACGTTAGTGACAAGCCACCCAACGTCGAAGTAAAGTAGTAAACCCTCAAATCGGCAAAAAAAATCAGAGAAGTAGGGGTTTTGAAAGAGTGAGTTTTTGATATTATAACTTATATTTCCTCCACCTTGCCGGATCCATTGATAATATTGATTAAGTAAAATATTATATAAATAATATTTTTAATAAAGTTATACAAATATTTAAAATTTATATTTTTAATTTTTTAAGAAGACTTTTTTAATTTGTTGACAAAAAAAATACAAAAAGTATATAATAGAGTAAATATCAGACCGGTGACTAATNCAAACTACAAAAAGTATATAATAGAGTAAATATCAGACCGGTGACTAATTCAACTTGTTTGTTTTCTAGATTTTGGTTTGACTTTAATTTGGTTTCGGATATTCGCCGATAGCAAATTAAAAAAAAAGATTTTTTTTTAATTTGCTATCGGCGAATATCCGAAACCAAATTAAAGTCAAACCAAAATCTAGAAAACAAACAAGTTGAATTAGTCACCGGTCTGATATTTACTCTATTATATACTTTTTGTAGTTTGAAACTAATTTGGGGTCTTCTTCCTCTTCCTAATTCATCTTCTCGGATCAGAAAGTCTCTCAGGTCAGAAGATTTGTTCTCTCTCTCTCTCTCTTTCTTTCAAAGTCGTATTAATTACGAATCTTCTTCGTCTCCCCTGTAGTTTCCTGATAATTTCCATCAATTATTGTTTGTTTCCCCTAATTAACTTGAATTTTAGGGGTTTTAAGTTTCTCTTAAAAATTGGCCCAGTTTGATTCGTGTAAAGGTCTCTTCACTAAATCAGATTAAATTTTGATTGCGCTTCTAGAGAGATTTAGTTAGCTTAGTAAATTAATTAGCTTTTCTTCATTGATATAGAAAGGAAGATAGTTCTTGTATTATGATGATGATGGAGGCCAAGTTATGGAACGACAAGAGAGAAAGAGAGATGTACGACAACTTCGCAGAGCTCTTTGCAATCATCAAAGCAACAGAGAAGCTCGAGAGAGCTTACATCAGAGACTTAATCTCTCCTTCAGAGTACGAATCCGAATGCAACAAACTCATTCTGCACTTCAAGACGCTCTCCGCTTCCCTCAAAGACACGGTCCCAAGCATCCAACGATTCGCAGACACATACAAAATGGACTGTCCATCCGCTCTCTACCGCCTCGTGACATCCGGTGTTCCCGCCACCGTGGAACACCGAGCCACCGTGGCGGCATCCACCTCCAATTCTGCCTCCATTGTCGCTGAGTGTGTGCAGAACTTCATCACGGCGATGGATTCTTTGAAACTAAACATGGTTGCTGTCGACCAGGTCTATCCTCTCTTGTCTGATCTATCTGCTTCTCTCAACAAACTGAGTATTCTGCCGCCGGATTTCGAAGGGAAGACGAAGATGAAAGAATGGCTTTCGAGGTTGGCGAAGATGGGTGCAGCTGATGAGCTTACGGAACAGCAGTCGAGGCAACTTCACTTTGATCTTGAGTCTTCTTACAACTCTTTCATGGCAGCTTTGCCTAAAGGTGGTAACTGAAAAACCAATGTAGGTTTTGGAGTCGAATGTGCTTGTGTATAAAGTATTGTACGATGTGTTGGTTATATGAGAGTTTATTAATAATACCAATTACAAGTACAATGAACCAAGCTGCATCGGATGTTCTTGCACACTTCTATTGGCATGCAGAGATACGTTCAAATACCAAATACGAGACATCAAGTATTGCTAGAAAAACCTCCCTTATTCCTTTCATACTATTTTTTAAGAAACTAAGGTTTCTCTATTCTGTACACTGACTGAAGTTACCATGTCTGGAAGGTATTATGCCTTTTGTAATAGGTTAACACGTTTTCTCATTTCAAAACAAATAAAATTATGCGGTTCTACGGGTGGTATTGTCAAGCTTCTTGACACATTTTCTTTAGTGCAGGTTTGTTATGATGTATGGGTTTCAGGAGCTGTGGTCTTCTATTCTTTTATCTATCATGCTTTGTCAGTTTTTTTCTTTACAATTGTTCTAATATTTCTCGAGCAACCGTCAAGCACTAGAAATAGAATCCTCTGGAGTCTGAACGATACATGTTTTGAAACATGTGAAATGGTCCAAAAGTTCCCTTTGTTCGTCTCTAATATTTTCTGCCTGGAGTTGTAGCCAGCGGTGAATGGAGGAGAATTCTTAAATTATGATGGGATCCAAGTTTTCGTATATACAACGTAACATCTTCGTTTACTTTTCACATGTCAAATATAATTGGTACAGCGTAACATCTTTGTTTATTTTTATTTCATTCTTAATCAATAATCAAATGAATTTCAACTACATCTTTGTTATATGCATGTTAAGCATTGTAATAAACTAATACATAATATAATAACATGTTATGTGGAAGTACCGTGATCTAATAGTTAAAGTTTAAATAATTATAAACCAGGTACGGAGTTCGATTTCTTATGAAAATGTAATTTCTTACAGATTATAGGATGCAAGTTTTTTGGAAGTTCGAAAATGTTATAGGGAGAGCTGTTCGTTATGGTCGTATGATGCATAGAGAGTTTTTTCATCAAAGTTGTCGTATAAGCAAAATCGTACGCCAATCCAAGTGTTATGGGAAAAGCTACATTGTGGAATTGATGTTCGTGAAAGTGTTCATCATGTTCGCATATGTTGATAGTTTATCATCGTATCATATGTAATATAATAAATTTCTGATGTAATTCATGCTTTGACCAGAGTTAAAAAAAAACTAATATTATATATCACTGACACTTTGGTCCCCTTTTTTGTTTTCCAATTATTTAGTGAGATCTGCTGATTCAATCTATTCTATTAAAAGGGAATCAATTTTGATAAATCTACTTATAAAGGTTGTTTGGACCTTTTTTTTTTTTGGTATTCCTTAAATATTATATGTTATCCCTATTTAATCTCACTTTGTTATCAGCAAAATAAATATTATTAATTGGGCTTTGGACATTTAACTTAAAAAGATAATTTAACTGATACAACTCATTCAGAAAAGAAAATTATAAATTCAATTAACTTTTATTACAGAAAAAAAAATTAACCAAATTAACTTTAGACCCTTTTTTTACAAAATCCCAAATTATGAAGACCATTTTATACATAAATACATATAAATGTAACATTATTTAAATTGTATGGATTTCTAATAATAAAATATATGTCACAAACTGATTTTTTTTTTTTAAAAAAAATTGATAATAGTTTGATAGAAAATTAAAAAAGGAAAAAAAAATAATACTTGCTTCACTATTTTGGTAGATTGATAATTAATATATTTATAGATAAACTTAACAAATATTTGTTAAAAGAAATTTCTTATACAAGTCAAATATATATTAATATATCAAAAATTTATAAAACAAAAAACAAATTATATTTTTTCTCAGTGGGTTAATAACGGTCTTTTTGATTTTCAGATACTTTTACTATACTCATTTTATTATATTCTATTCCACTATATATGAGTTACTAGATCTTACGGTTCGACCACAAGTCTGATTCGGATATGAAAACTCAATGAAAACATTGTACCCGACTGAAATAATAATAATAAAACAGTTTTAAATATTTTAGATATATAATAATAAACATAAATTTATTTAATATTTGAGTTTATGGTCACCAAAAAAATAAGCGCGGGTCAAAATCTAGTTTTTTAAAAAAAAAAAGCTAATATGCGGTCTATTTCACATGCATCTATAAGATAAGAAATTATAAATGTGATAGTGCCGATCCAGACATCAATAATCATGCTCGATTTCTTCAAATATTGCAAGCTGTTTGAGATATATATGTTTTAAGATAATCGCCGAGCATAATGTGGGAGATTATAATATATCAAAATCATATAATTCGCGGACTATAAGACATTCATGTGAGCAGAGCAATTACAACAAAAAGAAAAAGAGAAATATCTATCTACGGAAACAATCTAGATCAACCTAATATCAATGGGAGTTATTTTCATTCTAGGGCAGTTTCAAGTTTTTTATTACAAGATAGAGCAGTTATTGCTCCCAAGGTAGTTTTTTACAACTAGAAGCTAACTAAATTTATTCTTGCAACTAAATGGGTCCCACTATTCTTAATCTCATTTTTCTTCTCTTTCTCTAATAGATAAATAATTCTAAAAGTAATAAAATAAAGAAGTTGATAGATCGTAATAAGAACAAGATGTTGAAGAACAAAATGAAAAATTCTGAGAAACGAAAAAATCTGGAAAACAAAATGAAACGATCTCTTCATATCTGCCACCGGAAACAAGATGAAGAACACGATTGTGGTTCCTCTGTTTCTTCGCCATGAAACAGCACGACCAAGCTTCTTCTTTCACGCCGTGCTCTGTAACTCATCCGCCTCGCGGTGTGACAATAATAAAAAAAAAGCAAAATTTACGTTTTAGGAACAGAGTAATTTTGAGCTTGAAATAGTGTCTTAAACCATATTTCTACAAGTTTAAAGGTATAATAAGCAAAAAAAATGAAAACAAACTGATGATTCAGGTGAGAATAATGGCTGGCGGCTATAGAGAGAAATTGCAGAAAACCCTAAACGATTTTGGGGAAGATGAAGTTAAAATTACGAAAATGCCACTAATTAAAAAACGTAGAAAAAAATGATTCATATGTACATGATATGCTGTACATACAATTACACTATCCACATGTACAACAATCCATATGTACACTATTTTGAAATATTACAAGTAGCTCAACAATAAATTCAATTAGACATTTACGAATTTGTAAAATAGATTTACAAGTTTCAACAATGTATGTTCATATGTACACAAAATTAATGTCACATGAGAATTCAAAGCAAAGTATAAATGCACATTGTGATTTTGTACACCCATGTCGTGTACACTACCACATTTGTTGGACACATGTACGCCACTAACCTTTAATTTACACATGTACACTAACAAATGTACACAATTTTACAACATATTGAACATGTAACATGTGTCTCAAACATATGTGTACATGTAAATATCCGTTAAAAGATAATTGATGTATATTGTACACGTATGCACTTGTCGATTTTGTACATTCATGTCATGTACATACATGTCGTGTACATATTATTAAAGAAATGTACATTTGCATAACGTAAAATATATTTTTGAGAGTTGTTGTAATATTAATGATGTGGGATAAGTTTAATTCTTTAGTAGTTGTAGTACTTAAGGTGTCAATCCAAACTCTAGAGGATTTCAAGAACTAAGAATACATGTCATTTAGCTCAATCTAAATGCAATTAATTGGTTATTTGTTGGTAACATGTAACAATATGAAACAAGACAATAACTGAAAGATTTATATAATATGACAAAGCAGAACCCATGGGTGGTAGATAAATGATTCAAGATAACTAGTTCCAAATCAAGGTGTACAACTTCAGACAATCTTAATACATAAAACTATGCAAAATCACAATACATCGTTTACCAAAAATAAATGTTGATTTTCTCCAAAAAAAAAATGCAATTTTGTATATATGGTTTGGAATTGGAATGTACAAATGCAACATGATTATACACATTATATTTCAGATGTGTAAAATCAAAACAAAAAATATCAGGAAACACAAAAGATGAAAGTGGTGTACATAATATATTGGTGATTTTAATGGTTTTCACAAACATCAACATGTACACTTAATTAATAAACATGTACACTTAGAATGTACATATGTACACATCTCTACGTGTACGCGATTTTTAAAAATAATTAATTCATTAATGGCATAATCGTAATTATGTCATCTTCTTCCCAAGTTCCTTAGGGTTACGAATTTTGCAGAAATTGGGAATTTTTAGCTCATTGGCATCTTGAACGGAGGAGCTGAGGACATAGAAGAGGAGGAGAATTGGAGCTTTTGGACTGTAACTCGTTTTTGACCTGTCAACTACAAACACCAAAAGAATCAATTTTTCTTTAGCTTTCATCATCTAGGGTTTCACAGTTCTTGAATCCAAAACTCAAATTCATCAATGTACGTGTCTTCGACAACAATTTGCTCTTATTTTTCTTGGGATTTTTTCCCTGCAAATTGTACGCATCTTAGTATTGTTCATTGTCATTTCGCATAATCGAACCCCGCTGTTGGGTTGTCGATTAGTGATATAAATGTGAAGCTACTTGAAAAAATAAACAGCATCTCGAATGAGATTTAAAAAAGAAAATGTCAGAGTAAAATCAAAAAGGGAGAGAGAAAGATGCTAGAACCCACGTGCCTTTTAGATGCTTAATTGGTTAACTTTATAGTTAGTTAGCTTATTCAATTAGTATATAGGTAGAAAGTAGGTTTTGGTTAGAAAAAACTGCTCTAGTAGCAAGAAGTGTCTTATAGTGTTATAAAAAACTTAAAACTGCCCTATGGTATAATATTCTCTATCAATGGCCATATCTCACGCCTTGCAGCCTTTGCTTCTTCTCCTGTCACTTTTTTTCTTACCAGCTGCTTTGGGTGCCTTCGTCAATTTTACGAACTGCGGGCTATCGAACATTGACCGTGGCATCAATGCCACTAGTGTTAGGATCAATCCATACCCGCTTGGTATTGGCGAGAATGCAACCTTTACGATAACCGCTAATTCAAGTAAGCAATTCTCTTCTTTTTTTTTTCTGATTCTTTTCTGGCAAGTCAGACTTTTCTAATATTTAGAATCTTTGGTGTGAGCAGCCATTAACATAACAGCGGGAAATATAGAGTTAGATACATATACGTCCACTACTGTGCCATTGGTTTTTCATAGAGTGCGAAAAACATACTCCCTCTGTAATGTGACGGCATGTCCTTTTACACCTGGCCTTATTGTGTTTAATTTTCCTATCGTTATACCCAGGAATAATAGAGTTGTAAGTGTAAAAAAAACTTCCAACTTTTTTATTATTTTTTTTTTTTTTGGTTCAGAAAAAAAAATAGAGTTGTAAGTTTTTTTTACACTAACACTTGTTCGAGATGATATGATTTTCTGACCTTTTGATGATATGATTTTCTGATGACCCATAATCTATGCATTTCAAACCTTTTGATGATATGATTTTCTGATGACCCTTCTGCAGACAAACCAGAGTGAATATTTTGCTATAATAAGGATGTACGAGAATATTATATACCAGACTATGTGCTTCGCCTTCACATATCCGACCCGTAAACCGTAACTGGACTTTAATCTTATGCTGTATCCTTTGTTTCAAGACTTTTTAACGTCTCTCTCGTTATTCCTTGTATTATGTAATATTCCTTTCTTACCTATTCTGTATCGCGTTCAACAATAAATAAGGGTTGTGTATACACATACACCCTTGACCCCATGTCCATGTTATGTATTTGGTTTGCACCTTTTATTTTAAAGAAGTTACTTTTGTGACACCATTTCTCTATCTTAAGCTGTAAACTAACAGAAAACTGCATACACTCTAAGATGCTACGCAATCAAACATTTAATTAAAAATTTGATTTTCAATTCATGTTAAATTTCAATTCTCTTAGATCAATTTTTTTGGATTGACCGCAAACCCTAATTTTGCGACTTACCTGATCATCTTTTGTAGGAGAAAACGTAAGACCCACCCCGAAATACCACTAGTAAATTCAAATTCCAATTTGGTCTCGCTTAATTGCCTCCCAATTTTTGGCATTTTTGCAAAATTGACCTGCAACTCAAAGTCAAACACAAAACTAACCTCTTTTTTTTTTAAATTAGTTTTGCCCTATTCACCCCACAAGTTCATATAGTTCACGAAAATGCCATCAATTTTTTTTTTCTTTTCGAAAATGACATTTTTACTCTTTCAATACAAGATTACCATTGTCATCAATACCCTAACCACCATGAACAACCAATTTGGTGAGAGAGTAAAAATGTCATTTTCGAAAAGAATGTCATTTTAATCTAAGTCTTCCAGACGACTAAAATATAAATCGTCTGGTCAACGCAGAGTTATTTTTGCAATTGACTTTGAAATCTGTTATCTGGGACGACTGAAAAATAAGTCGTCTACTTTTGTTTGGTTAAAAAAAAACTCCAAAAAAGCTTGACGACTGAAATGTAAGTCGTCCAAGAAAGTCAAACTTCTGAAATAATACAGTCAAATGCAAAACTAACATATGACGACTGAAATGTAAGTCGTCTAGCTTTTTTGGAGTTTTTTTTAACCAAACAAAAGTAGACGACTTATTTTTCAGTCGTCCTAGATAACAGATTTCAAAGTCAATTGCAAAAATAACTCTGCATTGACCAGACGATTTATATTTTAGTCATCTGGAAGACTTAGATTAAAGTCGTCCGCGTCGACAGAAATGGACGACTTCTTTGGAAGTCTACTAGATGACCTCCGTGGATGTCGTCTGCGTTAATATTTAATAAACATGCATTTTCTCTAAAACCATAATAATTTTTTAACATTTTCTTGTTAATTCATGTTTATTAATGAATATTTGGGCTACTGAATGACATTTATAACTTAATTGGTGATATTTATGAGGTTACCAACATTCACGTTAATTAAAGTTTTTTTTATTTTAGTTCACTTAAATAACTAAAGTGACATAACTTTTAATAATTTTCAATTTTATTTTGTATTTACATTCTTAACTAATTTTTAAAAATAATAATAAAATTAATATTATTAATTAAAAAGTTAGAAAACACTAAAAATTTGATTAGAAGCTAATAAAAAAATATGAAGAAAATAATTTTATATATCCAATTGAAACTAGTCCCTATTTATATATCGTAAATTATGAATTTTGATATATTTTTATTTTAAAAAAAAATATTTTAATCTTAAATAATTGAATTCAAATAATTAAATAGCGATAAAAATGATAAATAATGTAGAAAACTAAAAATTGAACGACTCGGATTTGAGAAAAAACAGTGAAACCAGCTAAAAAACCGGTAAAACCGGTGATCCGGTTCAACTTCAAAAAACGGTTCCAAAGAAATCAACATATAATTAATATTTTTTCAGTTGTTATTAAAATTTAATATATCGTAATCAATGTTTAATTTTTACTATTTAATTGGTTTTCTTTTAATTCTATTTTTATAAGAAAAAATGTTTTAAAAAAAATCTTTTTGACTTTCATATTCTATTCTCATTTTGCCATATTCATAAATTTTAAGACTTTTAGTTGTAAAAATAAATAAATATGTCACTTAAACGGTCAATCATTTGTTATTTTTTTATCAGTTTTAGTAGATTTAGTATTCACTTGTTAACTGTATAAATAAACTTATGGTTATTGAGTTGACAAAAAAAAAAAAAAACTTATGGTTATTGTTTATTATATAATTAATAAAAGAGAGCATATAATATATTATACATAGAACTACATTTTAGGTCTAATTAGTGTAAATATATGATTATATATATGTTTATTTTAGAATAGAAAACCATGTTCAACTGGTTGAACCGATACGGCCACTCAACCAGTAGCTATACCGAGTCGGTATCCAGTCCGGTTTTAAAAACATTGTCTTTTTTCTTTCAATATGTTGAATAGAGTCAACTTGTGTGAATCCACTTTACTTTTTCTAAATTGTTGATTCAACTATCCTACTATTGATTTATTATCTATAATCCTTTAGTTCCATCATCAATTTTTTTTTTGGAATGAGCTCACTCTTAATAAAAAAGAGTGTTGATTGATATACCCTCATTATTACACACAAATTTATTTTCTACTTAATAAGCTAAAATATGGATAAAATTATAATTGTGCTGAATTATCTATGAACTATAAAATAGTATTATTTGTAAATTGAACAAATCTACATAGCACTTATTACTAAACAAATGACACTTATTATGATAAACACATTAGTAATTTTATTTTACTTTTGCTGGATTTTTACAACTAATCCAGTAAATGAACAAAACATTAACACCAGAAAAAATAAAAAAATCTAAACATTTCTTAACATTAATTATTATTGTTATTATTATTGGAATTTAGTTCTATATCAAAATATAACAACTCACTATTTAAGAAAAGACTTATTCTTAGGTCCACCCCCTAGGGTGAACCTCTAGGTTCACCAACCAATAAGATTGTCTTATTTTATATTCGATATCTTTAAAAAAAAAACAAAATATTGTCAAATTTTATTATGTTTTTAAAATTAAAAGATAAAAAAAAAATTACAAAAAAAATATTTTACGTCGTCAGCATAACGTTAAATCCTAAACCCTAAATTCTAATCCCTAAACCCTTAATCCTAAACCCTAAACCCTTGGATAAACCCTAAACTCTAGGATAAATCTTAAACTCTAAGATAAATCCTTAACTCTAAATCAAAATCACTATACACTAAAACATTCAAGCGTTTAAGGTTTAGGGTTTTAGTCGTTTTTTATTTAGAGTTTAGGATTTATCCAAGGGTTTACCCAAGGGTTTAGGATTTACCCAAGGGTTTAGGGTTTACCCAGGGGTTTAGGGTTTAGGATTTAGGATTTAGGGATTAGGATTTAGGGTTTAGTGTTTTGTTGACAATATTAAAAAAAAAAAAATTTAATTCTTTTTTCTGTAACTATTATTTTTTTTACTTTTTTTATTTTAAAAACATAATATAATTTGAGAATATTTTGTTTCCTTTTTTAAAAGATATCGAATTTGAAATAATGAAATCCTATTGGTTGGTGAACCTAGAGGTTCAACCTAGGGAGTGAACCCAAGAATGACTCTTAAGAAAAAAAGAGTAAATGAATGAGATCCTAATTCATTAGCTACATCAACCAAATCATAAAAAAAACATGGTAAAATCTTACTGTTAGACAACTTTTCTGTACTTAATCACTTTAATCTAATCTCTAACTTTTATGATTTTGTAATTTAATACAAAAGAAACCTTACAAAATACTTATTCCCACGTGGAGAATAACATGATCGCCGCCAGCTTCCATTTGAGAAGAATTCAGTGACCCAAGTCAACTAAGTTTCAAAACACACCGTTAAATGCACATGTCACACGACAATCGAAAAGGTACACCGAATAATCCGTGAACCTTACCTCATGTGATTCCTGATTTTCGACTAACACAAAGGCGGTGTAGAAAAAAACAAGATTAGCCAGCCGAAAAAGACCGATCACCACTTACAAAAACAACCCAATCACAAGACGCCATGTGTCATACTTCAGTTTTTTTTTATTAGCTTACGCTGAAACTGAAGATTATAAAGCTCATCAAATGAGCTCTTCTTCTTCCTTAAATTTTCCTCTTCCATTTCTCTCTTAATTTAAAATTACATATCTTCAATCTTAGATTCTCTCAGACGATTCACACAATCTTTTAATTTTTCAAAAACTATTATTTCCTCTGTTTACTCTATCTTAGATTTGCTTCGGGCTCAGTTTATCTGAGAGAGTCATGGCGTTCTCAAATAGAGGTTTCAGCAAGTTTCACGGCAAAGAAGAAGCATCAGGGTTAGGGTTTGTGAGGATTACAAGAGGATTAGGGAGGAAAAGGATTCTGATATCGAAATCAAATCAAGAAAACGTTTCAAATTCCGATCAAAATCTGTTGAAGAGATCTAAAAGTGAAACAACAGAATCCAATAACTCTGTTCTTGAATCTCTGCATCAAGATATTTTGGTAAGTTAGTTAAAAATTCATTTCTCTGTAAATTATTATTATTATTAGTTTTGATTTGATTTTGATTATGGTAAATCAATTCGCAGATTCGAGTACTTTGTCATGTGGATCACGACGACCTAGCCAGACTGAAACGTGTATCTAAAACAATCAGAAATGCTGTAAGTTCCCCAAATCATAATATCATAATCTTTTTGATTAAACAGTAATTGATCTTTTATTTTTTTTATGAATTTAGGTTTTAGAAGCAAAGAAGTCGCATTTTGATTATAGCACACCTAAGAAGACTCTGTCTTTTCGAGACCCATTAGTTACTCTCAACGAAGATTCAAATTCAAATTCTACGAGTGATCAAGATGATGAGATTGAACCTCCTAATGCACCAACTCGAAGGAAGAACGTTAGTCGTGAATCAGATTTGTCGAAGATCTCTATGGTATTGTTTAAATGAGGAACCAGTGCAGAACATGAAGACAGAGTTCTCTTTTGCTTCAATCCTTAGCACTTAAGCTATTTAAAATTCAAGTTTATTATATTTACTGATCCATGTGAATATAACAATTATTTGCAGACTTTGTAAGATTAAAATATTAATCTGTAAATAATTCATTTGGGTTGCGATCAGACTTCAGAGTATCCTAAGTATTGATTTTGTCCTTTTCAATAAAATTTGTTTAATTCTGCTATTTCATAACTTTTATCCTATTGTTTACTATATACATGTAGATGAACACATTGAATGAATCTAAAAATTTGCTTATATGAATAAATTGTGTCAGATAAAATTATTGCTTAGATTGTTTACCATATATGCATATTCACTCAACAGCTCAAAATGGATGGTTTTCTCTTTAATGCATTGCTCTCCACTTGTATATGTAGAAAATAAAATTATAAAAAGAAAAGAGAGTATTCATGAAAGTTTTCTGGCTCTTTTATATAATACAAACCACACCGACAGCTACTGTCTACTTTTACTATCTGGAAAAGTTCTAAATTATCGACCCATGAGGTCTCTCTCTCTCTCTAAACAAAATGGCGTATTCGGAATATTTGAGTTCGGTAGAACCATCCATTCTTCTTTTTTCAGGTTAAACAAATGCTAAAAAAAGGGACTTTAACCCCCAAATTACGTGTCCCGGGCCTGTACCATGCAATAATACACAAACAAATGTGTTGATCATAATCATATAGTGGAATTCAGGCCACCTAATCAACATGGTCGGTCCAAAATGATATTTTTTTTATTTTGTGGTTCACATTATTTAGAGAAATGTAAATGGGAAAATAGGATTGTAACATGCAAGGTTTTGAAAACCGAATCGGACCGGCCAGTCGAACCGGTCTGACCGTGACTCGTCAAAAAAGCCAAATCCAGTTCGGTTTAAAACTCGGATTTGAGAAAAACTGGTGAAACCAGTTAAAAACCGGTAAAACCGGTGACCCGGTTCAGTAGAAATCAACATATAATTAAAGTATTTTCAATTGTTATTAAAATATAATATTTTATAATTAATGTTTAATTTTTACTATTTCATTAGTTTTCTAATTGATTCTTTTTTTGAAGAGTTAAATCTCTTTTTGACTCTCATATTTTATTCTCATTTTTCTATATTCATAAAATTTAAGGTTTTTAGTTGTAAAAATAAATAAATATGTAATTTAAACGGTCATTCATTTTTTTTAATCAATTTTAGTTGATATAGTATTCACTTGTATATATAACTAAACTTATGGTTATTGTTTATTATCTAATTAATAAAAGAGAACATAGAACATATTATATGTAAAATTATATTTTAGGTCTATATAGTTATTATTTAGATTTATTTATTTTTAAATAGAAAATTCGGTTCGATCGGTTGAACCGATCCAACTACTTAACCAGTAACTTTACCGAGTCGATATCTGGTCCGGTTTTAAAAACATTGGTAACATGATGTTTTTGTGGCATATATTTTGCAGATCCAAATGGACCAAATCCTAGTACTGGTCATCCGTCTTTGTATATAAAAAAATGGTCACCCGTCTTTAATTTGCACAAAAAGGCAATCGATTTTTAAGGATTGGCGACTGAAAGAGTATTTTATTTTTACTATGTTTAGATATTTGAAGAAGTCCCATAAAATAATATATTCGAATCATTGCATCATTATTCGAAAATTTATGTTTTCAGAATAATGGTTATACTATGAATTTTTTTAAAATATAACTATTAAAAAGAAAATTAAGTTAATATACTATAATTGGTTTGCTTGATGTTTAATTATTAGTTATAATTAAAAATCAAATATATTGGTTAATCGCGTTATAATACTTTATTGAGAGGGTCACTCTTCAACTAACAATGTCTTGGTGACCCAACAAGCTCTCACTATCAGATTTTATAGTCTTGCAACTGTTTTTTAATTTAGCTTTCGTAATAGCCAATGAATGACCCACCAATATCATTGTTTTCCACTAATCTACCGAGTACACTAGGATCTACCCTTACAAAATTTATTCTTCTTAGTTATTCTGCTATTATTACAACCACAATCAAAATATATCATTAAAACATACAATCATGCACAAAGTCTTTCTAGCAGAAAGGTCATAAACAACATGTGGTTACATAAACAATCATGTGAGAAAGACAATATTTATCCTAAATAAAGGTAATGGAATTAAATTGTGAAATATATATTTTATGGCTGTTTTTCAAGCAAGAATAAAAATGCAAAGAGTACAAAAAATAAAAATATTTGTGAATATTATATTAATAAGCAACAATTATTTGCGAAGTCCTAGATCTACAATCACTAATTATTAGTGAAATAAATCAAAATAAACTAAGCCAAAAATTAGCTTATAAACGCGTTACTTTAATTATTAATTTTTAATTAAACATGAAAAATCTCATATTTTAGACCCGTTAAAAGTCAGTATTTAAAATTGTTAGTGAATATTTAACGGTTGACTTTCGACGGATATAATTACTTGGCTATCAAATTTGTGAAAGTGATGAACACCTTTAAGTATTCGCGACTTTCAGAACTAAATTAATCTTGGTATTATTTTTGAGATTGCATTGTATACAAGGCATATGAAAATGTCACTTTGTACTCTTTGTTAACAAGGTTTGCGTTTTATACTATACTCTTTGTTAACAAGGTTTGCGTTTTATATTAGGCAATATGGTCAACATTCTGAATATTATTCGATTCGTCATGTTATTATTTTAAACTGAATCCTAATGTAAACAATAAACTGGAAATTGTCAACGACACAACTGATGGCTTTTTATCAACGTCGTCAGGACTTACGTATGCTATAGATGTGAAATTGTCGACGAAACAAAAATTGAAATAAAGGGCAAAATATATAATAACATGGTCTTATTCAAAGAGGCCTGGCTTGGCCGCCACGCCTAGATCGTTTGAGAAATATATTATTTAAATTCAGATCCACAATAAAGGTTGTGCTTATTGTCTGTCTGTTACATACTTTCTTGCTTCATAATATACAAGTGTTCATGATATAATAACGGCGTTTAAAACAGAAGAATGTTTAAATAAATATAGTGAGAACGACGCAAATTCAATGATCCAAAAGAAAGATAGATCTATCAATCGATGCTTGAGATCCGACATCAGGCCAGCTTATCAATGTGTTTGGTTAGTATTTGTTCTTTTTGATTAAATATGTTCATATGATCTCGGAAGATATGAAAGATCTTCCTCCAAACCGTACGTACGACTTTCATTTTTAGCTAGACCAAAACGATACAATTTTAACTCAAACTATCATCAGAAGTGGTGGACCAGTTGGCAGTTTTTATTTTTGGTAAACTTAACTAGTGGTGTAAACGTAGGGAATGGTCTTAGTTTGGGTCCTATTGTGCTTTTTATATGATCAAAATTTAGAAAAGGAAAAATATTCGTCTCCAGTCCCAACCTTGATTCGATTTGTTTTTTATTTTATTTTTATTATTATCATTTGAACCAGACTTTTTCCACGAGCGCCAGGTGTACAGCCAAACGATCGCCAAACACTACTTTACTTGCTCCACCGTCACAATCGTCTGGGGCCCCTCTCTTCTAGATCCCTTTACTTTTCTCTCTTAAAGCAAAACCGTTTTCCTCTGATATATTTTTCTTTTTCCAGGATTCCTGGCAACTTTTCGATCTGAATCTAACAAAGAGAAAATGAGGAGGAGTTTCAGTTTCTTCGAGCGATTCTCGAAAGCTTTCCAAGACTATCCTTCCCTCTCCAGGATCATCGTCGTCTCCACGATCAGGTCATCTTCTAGGATCCGTACCTCTCTATGTTCCATTTACATGCTTACCTGTTCTCGTTTCCACCTTGTGATCTCTCGAATCTCCCTCTAGCACGTATGACCGTTTGATTTATTAGTTTCTAAACTTGTTTCAGCTTTGATTTTAAGCAACTCGACGTAGTACATACGTAGTGAACAGATTCTCTATGTTGTATGATTCGCGCAACTCGATATGACGTTTCTCGAATCATACGTTACATTTTCTCGGCAATTCTCATACTATCTTGGATCTGTGTGAATGTTTGTGGATCTCTCCAGATCTCTGATTTTGTTTCTGTGTTAAGCTTTCGTTGGCTTGTTTGTGATCTCTCTGTGTATAACGCAACGATTTGATTCAAATTAGAGTTTACTGATGATATATAATGTACGATTGTTGTAGTGGTGGAGGACTTATAGCCTACTCCGAGGCAAATGGAACAAACGGTGTTGTTGAAGCTGGAACCAAGAAGAAGAAGGTGGTGCTGCTCGGAACTGGATGGGCTGGAACTAGTTTCTTAAAGAATTTGAATAACTCTCAGTATGAGGTCCAGATTATATCGCCTCGAAACTACTTTGCTTTCACTCCCTTGCTGCCTAGCGTTACTTGTGGCACTGTTGAAGCTCGCAGCGTTGTTGAGCCTATTCGAAACATTGGCAGAAAGGTATTTGTTTCTCTAGTAATGTCTCTCTTTTTCCCTTCTCTGCTTATAAATTCGGTATTTTTTGATGAAAAATTGCTGATATGTGCTTGTTTTTCTTTTCCCGGTAAGCAGAAGAACGTTGATACGTCTTACCTGGAGGCTGAATGTTTCAAGATTGATCCAGCAAGCAAGAAAGTGTTCTGCCGATCCAAACAAGGCGTTAGCAGTGGGAAGAAAGAAGAATTTTCTGTTGACTATGACTACCTTGTAATTGCTACTGGAGCTCAGTCTAACACTTTTAACATACCTGGAGTGGAGGAGAACTGTCATTTTCTCAAAGTAAGTCATCTCGGCTCGTATTTATTTTTGCTTCCCCTTAGTATGTTTTCTGTAAGCAGTGATAGTTTTTACAGGTTAGAAGCATACGGAAGTATATAACTACTGATTATTTGTATGGATGATAAATTTCTGAGGCTTTTTATTGGTTTCAATGTATGCTTGTAGGAGGTTGAAGATGCTCAAGGAATCCGTAAAAAGGTGATTGATTCCTTCGAGAAGGCAAGTCTACCGGAACTAAGCGAGGAAGAGAGGAAGAGAATCCTCCATTTTGTGGTTGTTGGTGGTGGGCCAACAGGTGTTGAGTTTGCCGCGGAGCTGCATGATTTTGTTACAGAGGATCTAGTCACACTCTATCCTAAAGCCAAAGATCTAGTGCGAATCACGCTTCTGGAGGCCGCAGACCACATACTGACTATGTGAAATTTCTTGCCACTTGAATTTCCATATTATGTTTCATGTTTCAATAAACAAAACTTATATAAATGATTCATGTGTTGCTTTTCTTTCATAGGTTTGACAAGAGAATCACTGAGTTTGCCGAAGAAAAGTTTAGCAGAGATGGTATTGATGTGAAACTTGGCTCCATGGTGACCAAAGTGAATGAAAAGGATATATCTGCTAAAACCAAAGGAGGAGAGGTTTCCTCAATTCCTTATGGTATGATTGTCTGGTCAACTGGTATTGGAACTCGTCCGGTGATCAAAGATTTTATGAAACAAATTGGCCAGGTAAAGTAATGTGCTTACTTAAACTCACACACTACAATCTTCGACATTTTCTAGCAAACACGTTTAAGAAATTGTCATTGCAAATTGCAGGGTAACAGACGTGCTCTGGCCACTGATGAATGGCTTCGCGTGGAAGGTTGTGATAACATATATGCCCTTGGTGATTGCGCAACAATTAACCAGCGTAAAGTCATGGTAATAGTCTCCTTCTTCTTCTTCCTAATGTCTGGCCATTCGTTTTGGATTCTAAACCAAAAAACTATCAATGGTCTCATGTTGCAGGAAGATGTTTCTGCGATCTTTAGCAAAGCAGACAAAGACAATTCTGGGACGCTGACTCTGAAAGAGTTTCAAGAAGCAATGGATGACATTTGTGTTAGATACCCTCAAGTGGAGCTCTACTTGAAGAGTAAACGTATGCGTGGCATTGCTGATCTTCTAAAGGAAGCTGAAGCTGATGATGGATCCAAGAAGAACATAGAGTTGAAGATCGAAGAGTTCAAATCGGCTCTTTCTCAGGTTGACTCGCAAGTGAAGTTTCTTCCAGCAACAGCACAGGTGAATTTTAGATATTTAAGTCTTTTCGTTCATCTTTAATGAAACACATGCATACACATAAACACACATGTTTGCTGGATTCTTGGGTGAATTATCTGTTCTATTTAACACACACGTACATTGTTTATTGGTTGAGTTATAATTTTGTTGTTGGCTGTCTTTAGGTTGCTGCGCAGCAAGGCACATACCTTGCAAAATGCTTTGATCGTATGGAAGAGTGTGAGAAGAATCCAGAAGGTCCCATTAGGATGAGAGGAGAAGGTCGTCACCGTTTCCGCCCCTTCAGGTTAGTCCTTCCAAAAAATTTGAAACAGTATCTTTTGATTTTTGTTGACGAAACCAAAACAAATCTAAGACGTTAGACTGTTAGAGAATAAGAATATGAAAGCGTTTCTCATTAATACTCTACATAGTAAACAATAATTTGGAAACTGATGGGACTTCCAATAACACGGCACTGAAACTTCGTAGTGTACTTGGGGTTTAGGTGAGGTGTAGTGTAGTGTTTGTGTTGTGGAAGATGTTAGTAAGCATGTTTAGTGAGTTTATGTAAGTATAAAGGTTTGTTATAGCTAGCTAGGATGTTTCAGTCTGAGTTTGTGTACACTGTAGCAAGACCAAATTGAAACCTCTTGATCCGTTTGGTTCAGGTTGTCAGCGGTTACGATATATACGTAGTAGATAAAGTAAAACAAATTGTAAAGTCCGGTATGGTTTAATTTTGGGAGGGTGGTACAGGTATAGGCATTTGGGATCATTCGCACCATTGGGTGGGGAACAAACGGCGGCAGAACTTCCAGGAGATTGGGTTTCTATTGGACACAGCAGCCAGTGGCTCTGGTATTCCGTTTACGCCAGGTAGATTAACAAACACACATTTACTTGCTTATTTTTTTTTAACAATTTAGAAGTTTTATTTCATTCATCATTTTAAACTTTTAAAAATGGTTTTGGTAATGGAACAGTAAGCAAGTGAGCTGGCGCACGAGAGTCCTTGTTGTTTCTGATTGGATGAGGCGTTTCATCTTTGGTAGAGACTCAAGTAGCATCTGAGTATAACATCACCAAAAGGTCCAAAACTATCTACACGCTCTGTCTCCCCCCTTTATGCTGCCAACCAGCTTACACTTTTAACTTCTCTTTCTCATGTGAAAAGAAAGTTTTGATTTTTGTTTTTCATTTCGGCGTTACATTTGTAATAAAATAATCACTACAAAGATGCGAGGAGATTTTCTTCGTTCATTGGTCGTGCTGAGAGTTTGCGCTATGTCTTTAAAAAAATATATTTTCCATTGCGGTTTTTGCTTTCCTGACTACAAATATGTTATTTACTGCTCTTTTTTGCTTCCACATTGACAAAACTTCATTGCTAATTTTAGCATCTTGGATTTGCTTCTTTCTTTTCCGTCGAAACATAGATTAATTATAATATCTTTGCATAAATTGGAATTTAATACAAAACAAGAAGAGGTTCACTCAAGATTGGATGTTTATAGATGATCACTACTTCACTAGTCTTCTTCCATTGGCATGCCAAACCAATTCTTTGATCGATTTATTTGTTGATCGTAGAAGCTGACTGTGAATTATCCTCCCAGCTCTCCACAGTTTCTGCTACTCACAAGCTCTCTCACAATTTCAAGACTAATTAGCTCTCGTGATTTTGCTTCCTGACTACTCGTGAGACTCTTTTTATCTGCCTTTTCTTAGTTCGTGCTTGTACCCTTGCACAAAGGCGACGAGAGTTTGGTGCCAAATGATCGGCATAACTTCTGTCTCACGAAATCGTGTCAATGGCCAGATGAGCCAGCGCATATATCTTGTCCAAGATAGCTTTCATCAAGTAACTTTTTGTGCCAAGAAACACCATCTCCACCAAACATACCAAAGCGGCACTGCAATTCATGTATATGAATAATATTGGCAAAACTCGCAGACAGATAAAGGTATTAGCATGAGAGAGAGAGAGAGACACGTTTTGCTATTGAAGCCCCCACCCTTGTGAAAGAAGGCATCTAGTAATAGCTTGTTGCGTACAAATGTACAATCCAAGAGATGGGTAATTGATTTTCTTTGCCTTGGTTTTATAGGGTTTTGCTCTCTTTTCAAGAAACATTTTGTAGGACAAGAGCTCCTTTTGTAATGGAACTTGGGGCTCTTGCTTGCTGATAGTCTTAATTCATGGGACGTTGTCAGATCGTTCATGGCGTTACAGAACAAACCTTTAGTTAAGACATCAAAGTAACAAGTGTTTTTTTTTTTGGGATAAAACTTGACCACAAATACAATCTTCATTCCCTTCACACATTACATATATCCACACACTTTTTTTTTGTCTTTGTGATACTTCTGGTTTCAAGCCAAGTCCACTCCTCCTTGTTGCTGTGCAAGATACCTCTCTCGGCGTTGCTTCTGGTAATTACAGCAGAAAGAGAAACACGTTAAACATCATACTTTCACATTTATTGTCTTAAAAACAGCAAAAAAAAAGAGAAAGAAAGAAGAAGATTAAAGCTCTCACCCATTCATCAATCACAAGTCCTTCACCAATTGGCTTCGGACCACTACTAATAACCTCTGGTGCTTTCTTCCTTGCTTCATCTGCAGCATCCGCTTCAGCTAATTGACTCTTCAGTTTCTCCATCATCTTTAAAGAATAGAGAGAGAGATGTAACATGATCCCAATTAGATCACACTTGACGGCGACAAGAACAGGAAGAAAGAAAGAGAGACTCACAGGGTTAGGGTTTTCAGGATCCAAGAAGACCACACGCATTACTTGCTCCTCAGAGACATGATCTTTTTGCTCCTCAAACTGCAAAAATAGAAACGCAAAGACCACGCCCATGACATATTTTACTCTTACAGATTCTGAACAAAAACTACCATTTTTACATACCAGCTCAGGCATATAGTCCGTGGGGACTTTCATCTTCAAGCTCATGATTTTAAACTTAACCCCACTCTTTTGCTCCATTGGCTTTTCATTATTCTCAGGAGGCTCAACAAACTTGAAAACTAAGAGAAGTTCAACAAGATATACAGAAACAGTCACCACATAATCCTCCAAGGCCAATGGATATCAAGCATAACACAAGCAAATACCAGTCGCGACGATTTCTGCACCAGGATGAAGGATAGCCCCAGCAGGACGCATGAAGCAACTCTTTGGTTCCGTTGTTTGAAACTGTGGAAAACAGAGAGCATCAGCAGCAGATATAGCGACAAGAACTAAACTGTAACTCAAAACCGTTTTATAACCATGAGAAGAAAACCTTGAAAGCTACATGTGACTTGCTTGTATTCTTAATCTTAATGGCACTCCTGACTTGCTTCTCAGGCTCATCTTCAAAACACACAAAATTACATAAATTACTAAACTACCATCTAATTATTATACAAAAAAAGACTGAATCTTCAAATAAAATTCCACCTACATTCATTAGCTCAACAATTGATAGTAGTATCTATTTCTACCTATAAACATATTTTTATTTTCAAATTACAAGTTAACATCATCATCATCTATCAAATTACAAGGTGACATCATCATCATCATATTATTCAGATTACAAGTTAACATCATCTTCATCATATTCAATATCCAGTATCAACATTCCCAGAAAGAAAAGGCTAAACTTTTTTTTCAATCCTCAGTTGAGTCATTATCACCACTATGATCCAAAAAATCGCAACTTTCCAATAACCCTCAAAAAGTAATGATCAGCAAAATCGGAATTTGGATAGAGTAACTCTCACAAGGGAAGTAAAGTTTGGAGGAAGGGTCGAGTTTCAATCGGCGTTTAGTAGGAAGAATCGATCTCGCGACTGATGACATCGAAGGGATCGTCGCGGCGGGTTGTTGACGATGGGTTTGGCCCAATCGTTCGACGACAGGACGTGGTCCCTGATAGCGAAAATGGCGAGATTGATGTATATAATTGTCACTGAGATGAGAAGACGAAGATGAAGAGGAAGAGGTAGCTTGATGATCACTGGAGTTTCGAAAGGGTAGTTTGAATAAGCTTCGACGTCGGCCATCGGAATCGGATTTTCCCGACGTTAAAGCCATCGGACCACCGCGACACAAGGAAAGTGAATTTTGATTTGGGTTGGTTTCACGTCTGGGTTTGGTTTGTTTACTGTTTCGTTAAGCGAGTGTCACATCGGAGGTAGAGACGATTCAAAACGCGATGGAAATTGCGTTTTATAACGACCGCGTCTTGGATTCGCTTCTTATTTCTCTTTCGATTGACGGCGTTATGAAGGCAACGGAATGATATGAATAGTAGAGATTTTGGGGAACAATTTTCTTTTTAAAAGTTACCAGTAGGTCTGGGCATTCGGGTCATCGGGTCGGATTCGGATCGGGTCCTTTCGGATCCGGATTTTTCGGGTCTAAGAGTTTAGGATCCGATAGGGTACTTTTAAATTTTCGGTTCCGGATCGGTTCGGGTCGTGCCGGATCCGGATCGGATCGGGTCTTAGATAGTTAGACCCATTCGGGTAATTAGAATTTATCGGTTCGGATTCAGTTCGGTTTCGGATCGGGTTCGGTTCGGGTTCGATCTAAAAAAGACTTAAAAATATAAAAAAATATCTAAAAATATTTATATATCCGAAATATTCAAAATTTATGTTTTTATTATATTAAAATGTGTATATATACTAAATTATGCGAGATACAACAACAATTCGTTGTCTCCTAGTGGTTGACTCCCATGTTCTCTAGACAAATAACTCGTCTTCGATTCCCTCGTGATGCATTTTATTTAATTTACATTATTAATTCGGGTATCCATCGGGTTTCGGGTTTGGATCGGGTCGGGTCCAAGACCCGCGGGTCCTTTCTAACAAGACCCGATAAGGTAATTTGATCGGGTCGGTTCCTACCTGAATCCGGTTTTTTTCGGGTCGATTTCGAGTCCGGATAAAATGCCCAGGTCTAGTTACCAGTTATGTGCGACCGCGGTTACTAGATGAATACTTACCACTCTTTTTTTACAGTTACTACTTACCAACCAAAACATGTACAATTTCGCTCCTGGGTTCATTTTTTCAAAACCAACCTAAAATTTGGAGTCAATTCCAAAACCAACCTCTTTTTTTTTGTCATTACTATTCATCCTTGAAAGTTCCAAATCCTCCTTATGTTTTTCAATTATTTACCAAAGTGCCATTATTAAATAATTATTTAATAATTTTGAAAATGAGAAAAAACCTATTACACCCTAAACATTTCTTCTTATTTACAACAATACCATTATCATCAATTTTCCAACCACCATGAACCATCACTTTTGAGCTCTTAAAACCTCAAGAATTCAATTTGTAACCACTTTTTTCTCTTTCTAAACTAACAAATCTTCATTTTCTCTCATTTCCTCTTCATTTTCATCTGAAAATCTTTCATAACTTCCATTTTTGTAATCTAAACTTTCATATTTTCGAGTTTATTCAGTGGTTAGTCAAAAAAGGTGGTTCTTTTTGGTCATATTTGGAGCTTGGACGGTGGTAAATGGTGGAAACGAGCTTTACACAAGAAAAAGATAACTATTTACTGGGTTTTTGTCATTTTTCATATCTGTGTCGCGATAGTAGACTGTTTTGTATGTCTACTCTTATGTGTAGACGTACGATGCGATCTATTGTTCAACGCACAGGTTACTTTTGCAATTGACCAAAACAATTTTTTTGTATAGTAGATTTCCCTAGAAGTCTGCATCTTAACCTTTGAAAACAAAAACAAAAAAAGTAGGTAGACTTTCTAAGAAGTCTACGTAAAGAGGTTAGTTTTTGCATTTGGCCAAACTCTATGCAACTTTTGACTTTTCATAGTAGACTTCACCAGAAGTCTACATTATGTAGACTGCTATGAAAGTCTACAAAAGGTCAATTTTGCATTTGACCAAAACTTTAACTCCGTTGAATAGGTTAGTTTTGTATTTGACTAAAAGATTATATAGTTGACCAAATCAAAAAATAGTGTAGACTTCATATTCAGTCTACTATTCTCAGGAAAAAAAACGTAGATTGCATATGAAGTCTACTTTTTTATTTTGGTCAAATGCAAAACTAACCTTTCGAATTTGGAGTAGACTTCAGTTGAAGTCTACACATGTGTAGACGTTCATATCAATCTATTTGTACAAAGTCAAATTTGGTCAATTGCAAAAACTAGCCTGTTTTAAAAAATTAAAAAATGTAGACTGTAAATGAAGTCTCCTTTGGAAAGTCAAATTCTGGTTGAATTCTGGTCAATTGCAAAAACTAACATTTTCAAAATGTAGACTGAAAATAAAGTCTACTCATATAAAATCATAACTTTTTTTTAAATACAAATGATAACCCATGGATTTTTCAATTGCAAAAACTAACCCTAATTATAGACTAACTTGACAGTCTACAAACGTAAACTGAAAAAACAGTCTATTATTATGTAGACGGATTATAAAGTCTACATAGAAAAATCTATAAAAGATGGATTTGTGTATTATTCGTAATGTATTTTCAAGATTTTTTAGTTTGACAGTGTGCGTTAGTTAATCCTAATGGTCTTGAGGTATTTTGAAAATATAATCTTTTATAATTATTAAATTACCAACATTTTGATTTTACTGTCTAGTTAGCTAATAAGTGTAGATGTCTTTATAAGTCTACTTTATAATTTCAAAAGTGAAAAGAGAATACTTGTTGTGGTTGAAGAATGTTAGTTTATGAAAGAGTGATATGTAAGATCATTTCTACGTACCTTGAGAAAAAAATCAGAAATATTAGAATGGGACTCTCTTATATTGATTATTAGTATTTATGTGTTTTTATTTACTCCTTACCGCACATAATTTTACAATAGAGATAGACAAGTGTGAAACTTATAAACTTATATTGAATTTGTGGTCTTGAGTCAGTATTATGTGCCATGTTTTATTGCTTTTAAGTTGTGTTACGTGATGAAATTTTGTTGAACTGTGAGTCTTAACTTTGATGTATTCCTTTGGAGTTGTATTAAACAAGTCTACTTTCGGTCGAGTACACTTCAGTACAGAATATCCAAGAAAATTACATAATACAGCAGTGATACAAAAGCACAATACAATATAGCTAGTACAAAGGCATATAATACAAACACCTATTACCAAAAACTTCATATCCTCCAATTCTAGCCAAAAAATGGTTGCACAATCAGGGCAGTTGAAGCGGCCACAAAGAGTGCAATCAACGATAGAACATAGACTTGGCCAATGAATGTGGCCATGGCTTAAAATACAAGAACTCCATAGACATACTGATGCTGCAAAATTAAACAGAGGAGAGTTGACTTTTAATACACACTCATGGATCTATAAAAGCTATGTCTATCTAGAAAACATAAGTTCGGTAATCTAAAAATCAATTTGCATTAATAAAAGACAAAAATTAGAAACCTGCAATGTCCGTAACAGTTGGTTGTGATACAGTATTGACAGTGGATACAAAGCTTCCGCCTTCTTGCAATTTTCTCGTCTCAGAGAGTTTCAAGATCGCTATTGAAGTCTACAACCGGTGGAGAATCTCTCTTAAACGCCTGTTAAACAAACAAATAAACAAAGTAAGACTCAAATCTTTTTTTGCTCTTATGATTAACAGAATTAAAAGTGGGACCAACCTAGACCGAGCCATGCCAGGACTGTAGGTCAGTCCTCTAAAGTGAAAGTCCCAGCCTGATAACCGATAGGCACCTCACTTGCCAGCAAGCTGTCAATGCCGGTTATGGCAGAAGAATCATCACTACTCTAGCTAGATTGCTTATAGCCTACTCATGATTTCTCTTGAAAAGAGTAGAGAAGTTGAACCTGCAAGGAAAAATCAGACTAGAAATGTCAAGGGAAAACTCCAAGGATTAACTATCAAGTTCAGTGAATATTACGAGCTGAAGTTACAATATTGTTGTGATTAGTTGTTTTGAGGTGGCCCTCTTCTTTCTCAAGCCCTTCAAAAGCTGCAAAAAAACAACCACTCGAACTTAAACCAGGCCCTTACGGGTAAAACAAAACTGAACTCTGAGATTTATCGAATCAGTTTGTACATTCACACAAGACATGAACCAGATAAAGAGAAAATTACCTCAACAGTTGGATAGAGAGACATACATACACAATGTTCCTTCGCCGGCTCAGATCTGAAAAAAAAAGCAAAAAGTTACTTAACAACGGCACGACTACGACACGACTCTGACAACGACGACGAGACACGACATCGACAAAGACTTCAACAAAGACCAAAATCTGTGAATCAACATGAAACAGAACAAATCGAAGACTACTACCTTACAGAGGGAAGATATAGCAGCAGCAGCGGGACGGCAACCAGTGTAAGCGGCAGAAACGGGTTGACTTCACCGGAAATCGCCCGAGAGAGAGAGAGAGAGAGAGAGTAACGGCCGCTAGGGTTTGTCTTTTTTTACCAAATGAAGACTAAAAATTGTATTTATATGTCGGGAAAGTTATCCGGTTAGGTTAAAACTTTTCTGGTTTAATACTTGTTAGATTATATTATTTTGGTTAAATTAAATTGTTTCCGGTTCCGTAGACACACAAGTAGGTCTACAATCGGTATGTCTATTACAATTTTTTATATATATATTTATATATTTATATAAATTATTTTTTGTTCTTTATTTATATATATAATTTATTTATTTTTTCTTTATTTTTATAATAAGTTTAATATATGATATCATTTCCGTTTCCATAAAAACAAAATTTAATCAATCTTTTTTGTAATTTCAGGTCTTATTAAACTAAAAAAGACGTCTACTATACCCTAAATTAATCAATTGTATCCTAGTAGACCAAAAAGACGTCTACTATACCCTAAATTTAATTTAAAATTTAAGATTTTTTGTAAATACCAATAAAATAGACTGAAAAAGACATCTGCAGATAAATAGACTTTATTGTAGGTCTATGAAACTCTAAACCTTAAACCACAAATCTCAAACGCTAAATGTTTTGCTTGATAATCAAAAAGTCTCAATTGTACAAAATATAAACTACTAAACATTACTATGCAGATTTAAGATAACAAAGCAATAAAAAAACAAAATCTAAAATCCAACCCTATGAAATCAACCACTAAAAGACATAACATTTAAGAACATTTTGTTTCTAAACTATGAACATTGTCTAACACATTATATATTCTTTAAAATTGTTCAATTATATAAAATTTTAATTTATTTAGTTCATATTATACATTATATTGATGATTAGTTAAAAATATCACAATAATTATTTTTATACATTTTCAAAATTAAATTATTAGATCAAATTAGAGTGTAGACTATAAAATAAGTCTATAAGGTAGACATCATAGGAAATCTATATATATGTAGACTTCTTTTATTACGTGTAGACTTCCGAAGGATAGAAACGTAAGATACATTTCTGTTTTTTTGTTTGGTCATAAGGGTTAACTAGTATTTTCACTACCTTTTTAGGTTGGTTTTGCATTTGACTGAAAGTGGGGTACACTTTTAGATTTGACTTGAATATTTAGGTTGTTTTCAGCATTTATGATTTTTTTTTATAATATTTGACTTAAATTAGGTTTTAACAATCCGATAATTATGAATTTGAGAATCTGATATTATCCGAGAATCTTACGCTAGAGTTGGAAATTGTTGCTAAACAGACACCTAATGGGAGTTTTCAAAAAGGCCAAATTAAATTAAAAAAAAAACAAAGATATCGAATAATGTATTTTTATACCATGTATATTCACATCATAATTTAGAACTTAAGAAAAGTGATTTGGTGAGAGACAAAACCATTTTCGTTTTTGTACATTGATTTACAGAAACTCAAACAGCTATACAAAGATTAAAAATATTCACAGCAAACATCTTTAAAATAAACACAGAAAATAAAATAAAAACTCAAAATCAAAGCAGAAAGAGGAACGTGTTTTGATTTACACCACCAGATCTAGCAAGCTCCCCAACAGCTCAGAAACATAACCGTCCTCAGAGACTCCTCCGCCTGCCTCAGTCTCTCGCTAGCCGCCCCTCCAAATCGCCTCGACTCCAGATCGCCGTTCAGCCTCCTCACTGACGAAGATGTCGCCACTGGACTCTGCGGCGACGCCGATTCTTTTACTGCACCGCCGCCACTTCCGGTAACACACTTGTCCTTCATTAACTTTCCCGACAACTGATTAATCACTCTGTTCATCTGCCACAGATTTCGAGATTATAAATTTCTGATCCTCAAGATCTTTTGAGTTCTTCTCTGGCTTTTCAGATTCTCAAGAGATGAGTTTCTTCCTTCTTTTTGGAGAGTGAGAGATCATTGCTTTATATAGAGAAGGTACAGTGAGTGAGAGCTACAAGATTTGGGAGAAACAACCGGCTTAGATGGTAAAACCGGGTGCTCGACGAATCATGGAATAGCTACTTGATAAGTGACGGGCACGTGGCGGTTAAGGAAGGTTCGCGACTTGTTGGTGAAGGATATGATCGATGAGAGGAATGGATATTTTATTTCTTTCTCTCTTGTTCGAAAATGGTTTTCATTTTAGAAGATATTTTATTATCCGCGTCGCTTTCATCTGGATAACTATGAATATTAATTATACGAATGTTTTAGTTTGTCGTTAGACATAATTGCCATGTACGACATAACTTATTTTGTTTTACTTCACTTATTACACTTTGACTATAGTTTTTTTTATATGCTTTATCTGCTAATCTCGATGGTTTCAGACAAAAATATTTAATATTTTAAAATGAATTTGGTACAAGATTAACAAATCTGAATTTAAAATTCTTTGAGAGCAATGTCAAGTAACTAGATTGTTTGTTTAGTACTCGGTAAACTAGTTGGGTCCAAGTTTAAATCCAGACTAATCAAGTAAAAATCAAACCTAACACATACAATTTTACACCGATCCGAAATTAGTCATCACTAGTAGACTACCACTACTTTGATCAAAGGTTTTGTTTTTGTTTTGATTTCAAGCATGTCTTTAATTGTTTATACATTTATACTAAACTTGAAGAAGAAGACAACTTTAACTTTTGTTATTGATTTTCAACTTGAGAAAGACAATACAGACGCATGTTCTTATATAGACAAAGTGAAATCTTATCCTCAAGCTGTCATCACGCAATGATTGCACAAGACTCCAAACATCCACATCTGTTAGAGGTCGAGATTCTCTTAGCTGGTATCATCGTACAATCTTGACGGCACTGACGTTTGTTACCGTTTTGACTGAAAGTAACGGCACGATCTTTAACGGCCACAAAAGGTAGGAGACCTTCTGATTGAATCGGAGTCTTCGCGATGACTAAAGCTTCCGTCTGAATGGGAGTGTCTGGGACACTTAGACTAACACCCTCCCGCAAACTCTGAGTCGGAGGAACAGAGACACCGAGTTTGTTGCGTAGTCTGAAGAAGGGTTCTTGAGCAAGGGACTTAGTAAACACATCTGCTAGCTGAAGACGCGCGGGAATGTGCTTGACTTCTAACGTCTTCAAAGCAACTCTTTCTCTCACATAATGATAATCCACATCAAAGTGCTTCGTTCTTTTGTGAAACATGGGGTTTGCGGTAAGACAAACCGCGTACAGATTATCGCAAAGCATCAAGGGAGTCACCGTTTGTTGCAAACCCATTACCTTCAACAAGTTCTGCAACCACACTACTTCTGACGCAGCTTGAGACATGGTTCTGTATTCAGCTTCAGTCGACGATTTCGAAACAGTTTCATGTCTCTTTGCTGACCAAGAAATCAGATTAGAACCAAAAAATGTACAGAATCCTCCAGTAGATCTTCTTGTTTCGTTGCATCCTGCCCAATCACTATCACTATAACACAACAAAGTTGAGTTCGTGTCAGTGTTGATGCTTATGCCCATCTCAAACGTTCCCTTAACATATCGCAGAATTCTTTTCAAGAGACTGAAGTCTGACTCGCTAGGAACATGCATCTTCTGACAAACATAGTTCACCGCAAACTGTATGTCAGGCCTTGTGAGAGTCAAGTACTGTAACTTTCCAACCAAACTTCTGAAATAGCTTGGATCCTCAAACACAACATCTTGACCGTTAAGATTGTTCAGCTGAAGCGGGAGAGGTGTAGGCATTGGCGCACAATCGCGCATTCCTGCTGCCACAAGAAGATCTTGTGCATACTTAGCCTGGTTTAAAAACATTCCGCTGTCATGACGATGAATTTGAATCCCCAAGAAGTAATGAACTTCACCCATGTCTTTCATACGGAACTCAGATGAAAGATCCTGCAACAGCTTCTTCAACAACACTTCATTGTTTCCAGTAATAATCATGTCGTCAACATACAGAAGGAGATAAATCACATATGTGCCTGCGTGATAGACAAACAACAAAGGATCTGGAAAGCTACACTGAAACCCAAACTTGAGCAAAAACAAACTGAATTTGTCAAACCAGGCCCTTGGTGCTTGTTTCAGTCCGTAAATAGCTTTGTTAAGCTTGCACACGTATTTTGGTTTTTCCGGATCTTCAAACCCTGGTGGTTGCTTCATATACACGGTTTCTTGAAGATCTCCATGCAAGAAGGCGTTCTGAACATCAAGCTGTCTGATTCTCCACTTCTTGGTGACAGCAACGTGAAATATAGTTCGAATAGTCGCTGTTCGAACCACCGGACTGTATGTTTCAATATAATCGAAACCTTCTTCCTGTTCGTTACCTCTTGCAACCAGACGTGATCTCAACTTCAGTATTGTGCCACCAGCATTTAGCTTTCTTTTGAAGATCCAACCACAACTCACAGGATTTTGATCTTCATCTGGTGGTACTAGAGTCCAAGTATTTGTTTCATGCATGTCTCCTATTTCCTCTTCACACGAACGTGTCCATCCTGGGTCCTTTAATGCTTGTTTCACTGTCTTTGGTTCAATAACTTCATCTTTGACCGTTAACAACGCGTATCTTGGATTTGGTTTCACAATACCAGACCTAGCTCGTGTTGTCATGGTATGTTGTTGGACCGGTGCAGGACTACCATTGGACTGATCACTTCTATCAGAACTACTGGATGATGTTGAAGAATCATTACCAAAATCGAGGTCGTTCTGATTCTCAGTTGCAATTTGCTCTGATTGATGATGATCAATGCTAGTAACCACTCTTCCTGGCAACACTTCATCAACTGTTCTGTTATCTTCACTTCTTTCTTGAGGCTGAGGGTGTTGTAAGTTTGATAGACGCCAAGCACTCAGGAGAGGAGACTATGTTTCTCTATGGAATTGACTGTATACATCTCCAAAAGGAAAACTAGATTCTTCAAACAAGACATGTCTGCTGATGTATACACGCCCTGTAGGTAGATGGAGACACCGATATCCCTTATATTTTTCGTTATAACCAAGAAACACACACAGCAAGGACTTGGGATCCATCTTGTTCTTCATATAAGGCCGAAGGTATGGGCAGCACTTGCAGCCAAAAACCCGCAGAGAAGTGTACGTTGGTGCTTCCCCATTCAGTATTTCAAAAGAACTCTTGTTATCTGGAAGAACAGAAGATGGCAACAAGTTTCCCAAGAATGTTGCTGTGAAGAATGCTTCAACCCACAGCTGAAGAGGAACCTTGCTGTGATAGAGCATTGTGAGACCAAGCTCAGTTATATGTCTGTGTTTTCTCTCTTAGAGACCATTTTGTTGAGGAGTGTGGGGGCATGAGATCAGCTGCTTTATACCACATGTAGACATATGACTAAGAAACGACTTGCTTATAAACTCTCCTCCACCATCACACTGAAACTGCAAAATCTTTTGCTGAAACTGATTTTCAACCAATCTTTGAAAACGAACAAACACTTGGAAGAAATCAGACTTGAGCTTTAACGGATAAAACCATGTGAATCTTGATTTATTGTCAACAAAGATTACATAGTACTTGAACCCTTGAGAAGACATAACAGGACTTGGACCCTATAAGTCACAGTGTATTCGCTCAAGTGGTCTAGATGTTACAGTCTTAGAAACTAAAAACGGAAGTCTACTACTTTTCCCTACTTGACAAGCATCACACAGAGTCTTGGAGCTTGCCTTATTCATAACCAATGTCTTTGTTCTTGACAGATGTTGAAGAATGTCCATGTGGGGATGACCCAAACGTTGATGCCACACCCCATCACTTGTAGCTTGCTGCCGGTTAGAGTAGAAAGCTTGGAACCTTGCATTCTTCAACATATAGAGATCTCTAAGTCTTATGCCTTGAGTTATCACAGCCTTTGTTACCTTGTCCTTAACAAACACAGCATCAGCATCAAAGGTAATCTCACAAGGGTAATCTTTCGTCAGCTTAGAAACAGATAAAAGATTCTTTGTGATCTCAGGACAAACTAAAACATCATCAAGAGGCAATAATGTACCTTGAGGAGTTTGAAGAGAGACAGAACCGACATGAGTGATTGGAAGGAAATCACCATTACCAACTATCACCTGATCATTTCCAACATAAGGCTCAGAGGAGTTGAGCTGTGAGGAGTTGTTTGTGATGTGTGCGGAGGCAGCAGAGTCTGGATACCATTCCTGACCTGACAAATGCTCTTGATCTGACAGTTTCATAGTAGTCAAGGCGTTGTGGAGATTGTCTGACACTTGGTAGTCTTGGTCAAATATGTTGTAGCACTTTGCCGCAGAATGACCATACCGACCACATATCTGACAGGTAGGTCTGTTGTTAGAGCCTGAAGATCCTGAGAACTGTTGCTGAAAACCTCGCCCACGAGTAGAGTACGAACCAGAACCTCTTCCTCTGTAGCCACCACGTCCACGAGATGAGTAACCTCGACCGGTGTGAAAGGCAAGATGAGGATTCACTTCTGCATGTTGATTGTAGATCTGCAACTTGTCATCGAAAGTCACCAGCTTGAAGACTGCCTCTTCATAAGTCATCTGAGACAGGGAATCCATAGAATGCTCAATAACCGTGCAGATGGACTCGTATTCTTTTCCCAAACCACTCAGAGCACCATAAATCATTTCTTGTTCAGAGATAGGACTGCCAATAGAATCAAGCTGGTCACACACTGCTTTCACCTCGTTCAGATACTCAGACATCGTCTTTTGTTTCTTTGAAAGCGCTTGGAGTTTTCTCTGGAGATCCAGCTTTCTCGTTGCAGAAACACGGTTGTACTTTTGACCAAGAGAAGTCCAGACTTCCTGAGCTGAATGAAGACCATAGACTGACCGGAGCGCTTCTTCAGTGAGAGAACCGAACAACCACGCCATGACGAGCTGATCTCGACGAATCCATTTGACAAACTCAGGATTAGCTGCTTTTGTTTCTTCATTACCATGTCGGGTTGTAACAGTCGGAGCGGGACGTGGGGTAGAACCGTTGATGTAGCCAAGCAGAGACTGGCTAGACAGAAAGGACTCAAATTGAGTTTTCCACAGAAGGTAGTTTGTGGAAGATAGCTTGAGTGTGACGCATTGTGAAATGCTTAACGTCGGAGCGGAGAACGTGTCTGTGGTTTCTTCCATGGCTCTGATACCATGAAAGTTACACAGAAAACTTGAAGAAGAAGACAACTTTAACTTTTGTTATTGATTTTCAACTTGAGAAAGACAATACTGACGCATGTTCTTATATAGACAAAGTGAAATCTTATCCTCAAGCTGTCATCACGCAATGATTGCACAAGACTCCAAACATCCAAATCTGTTAGAGGTCGAGATTCCCTTAGCTGGCATCATCGTACAATCTTGACGGCACTGACGTTTGTTACCGTTTTGACTGAAAGTAACGGCACGATCTTTAACGGCCATAAGAAGTAGGAGACCTTCTGATTGAATCGGAGTCTTCGCGATGACTAAAGCTTCCGTCTGAATGGGAGTATCTGGGACACTTAGACTAACAATTTTGATTTATATTCTAAATCGTCTAAAACGTAATTGATAATACGATATTATATAACTATGATTGCTTTCATAGTGCACTTTTAATGTATGTAGTTACTCAACAATTTGACAGTATTTTACAAAATTCGAATTTTTTTTTCTTAGAAAAACGTCTGACTTCCGCCATATTTAATTAACGGTTTGTACATGATTGAAATAGCAAATTGGTGGTGGATACATTGACAAATAGTTGTTTTATATTGTTAAAGAACTTTGGATGTGTGCTAAAGTGGCAAGCTTGTCTGCCACTTAGTTTGTTTTAAATAGTTAAACCTAATGTAACTGCCTTACAAAAATTACTATGCAGTATTTATTTTCCTTTTTAAAATTGGGTGATTTTAAATATAGTTGAGTTTTATTATAATTCTATTCTATTTTTTCTTTAGAACAATTTTACTATTTATTTAATTTTAAAGTTAAAATAGAACATGAAAATTGAAGTTTAAGATGTGTTTGAGTACTCCTCTACTCTTGCGTGGAACGCTAATCTTAAAGATTTTAAGATCATATTTGACTTCTTCGCTGTTAAAAAAAAAGAAAGGGGTTGCGGCTGTAACTTCCGCCATCCGGGTTCGATTCGCGCTGGGAGAGACTATTTACATTGCTTGGGTTCCCAGCAAAGAGGTGAAAACACCTTTTTAGTTATCAAAAAAAAAAAAAAGGGTCAGTAAGATTTAGGTCTGGTCTTAACAATTGGTTTGATTTTTCTTTTCTTTTTTTTGTGCACACAATTGGTTTGATTTTAACACCACTAGTTTGGTTCTGTTTAGTTCCTTTTTAAGTGTACTATCCCTATGTGGGCGCTCTAGTTATTTTATGCGTGGGATTTAAGTTATTGGGCTTCAAATACCTCATAAGTTGGCTTGCTTGGTTTCCGTCATTCATTTTAGGCCCACTTTTGATTTTTAATTAGAAGTCTATTTATTAATTAATCTGAACCCAACAAAAAATAACAAGTAGAGCCCATTTATCTTTTATCCACATCACTAAAAATAAAATCACTCACTCGATAACGAACCTAGGAACCCCTCATTTTATCAAATCAAAACCGGTTTAGTTTTACCGGTTTAGCATCAGCCGCGATGCACATTCTCCACACCGGAGCTCGTTTCTCCGCCGTTAGATTCTCACCGGTATTCAATCCTCCCCGTAGCAGATACTTCATAGTAAGGTATCTTCAAATCGGATTCCTCCATCTGCTTCTACTTCTCCCAACACAAATCGTTTTCGTCTTTGCGTCTCTCTCAGGGCTAATCTCCCGTTTCCGAAGCATCAAGCTAAGTATCACAGAGAGCTCGAAGCCGCTATTGATGCTGTTGACAGAGCTTGCCGCCTCTGTGTCGATGTAAAGAGATCGCTTTTCTCTTCCAAAGACAAGATCCTCGAGAAGAATGACCAGACACCAGTTACAATTGCAGACTTCGGAGTGCAAGCTCTAGTCAGCTTAGGTAAGAACAATAAAAAAGAACAGCCTTTTCTTTATTACAGAACTAAAGGGTGATGTTGTCNTTTTTTTTTTTTTTTTTTTTTATGTCTGGATTTGCAGAGCTATCGAAACTGTTTCCTTCAATACCTTTGGTCGCTGAAGAAGACTCTCTTTTCTTGCGTGAGAACAATCTTGTGAGCTCTGTTGTTAGTGAAGTCATCGCTAAAGCAAGCGTTGGAGATGATCGCTTGTCTGATGCTGATGTACTAGAAGCTATTGACAGAGGTGGCAAAGATGCTTATACTTTTTGCAACAAACCTGCTACTTATTGGGTAATGTTACATTTCTAACCGTTATCTATATAGATTATCATCTTAAAGCTTGCAAATTTTGGAATGAGAGAAGAGTGATACTCTAGGTTTGATGTATTGCAAACTAATATGGAAAATGATGCAGTCAGCTCAGTAATTAATACTATGAATGTTGTGCAGGTTTTGGATCCAATAGATGGCACTAGAGGGTTCCTTAAAGGAGACGATGCTTTATATGTGGTATGTCTCTTTAGCCTGCGATTCTCATTTCCTTTTCACTGTTTCAAAAATGGTTCTTTTAAGAGTTACTGATATATAAAAAAAAAACACTACTAAAAGTTCTGAGCCATGAACAAAGATACAATCAATATATTTACATGTTTCTGATATTATTCTATATACAACAAATCTCAGGTAGGATTGGCCCTTGTTGTAGATAATGAAATTGTGCTAGGGGTCATGGGTTGTCCAAACTGGCCTGGTGACTCTTCAGATGGAACCACCGGTACTTTAATGCTCTCTCATATTGGCTGTGGAACGTGGACCAAAAATTTGCAAGTATCAGGTGATTGGACAAGGCGTTTTGTTGATGCATGTGGTTTAGTGAACAAGGCTCGGTTTTGTATTCAAGATAGCCAACCCTGGGAATCACTTCCACTCTCTGGTCTGTTCGACACAAAAATAGATTCAGGTGACTTGCATGGTAATGAGATTCGGCTTTTGCCCACATGTTGTGGAAGGTATCCATCCATCCACTCACTATCTCTCTTTTTTTTTTTTCTTTTTTTTTGAATGAGTGTTAAATTTATTCGAATTAACAAAACATTTTTAATGAGTGTATCCTTTAGCTAACCGGTTTTTGGATGTGTTCAAAGTGTTCTTCAAAACCTGTTCGTCAACAAATATTTGACAAACTTAGCACTTGCATGCAAGGTACTTAGATCAGTTTTTGTCTTGTCTCTTTGTACAGTTTGTGCAAGTACTTGATGATAGCTTCTGGTAGAGCATCGGTGTTTCTTCTCCGAGCAAGAACTGAGCGAACGATAAAGGTACTCATACATATCCACGCACAGGCACAGTTAAATCTTGGTTCTTCTTATTTGTTTCACTCTTAAAACATGTAGTCTTGGGATCATGCTGTTGGGATCATATGCGTTCATGAAGCCGGAGGAAAGGTTACTGAATGATTCTTGACAAAGTAAAAAACAAAGCATCGTTTGTCTTTAAGTTCTTGAGACATAATAGTGTCTCTTTGTCTCTCAGGTAACAGATTGGGAAGGAGTTGATATAAATCTGGAGGAAGATCAATCTGAAAGGAGGATCATTTTTCCGGCCGGTGGTGTTGTGGTTAGCAACGGAAGTTTACATCATCAGCTTCTTGAGATGATCTCTTCTGCTTCCCCAACACTTTGATTTATATGACTACTCACTCTACACTAAAGAGTTTATATGATTTTTTACACACTAAAATGTGATTATAACTTCATGTCTCCATAGTCTCTTTGTTTGCCTTTATGTGAGAAATTGACCATATCCTTCTTTTAGTAAATTTGAAAGTTCATCATACCTGCATTTATAATTAGTTATATTGTTATATAGTTTGGGAAAGACTCGGGATAAATTTTTCCAAAGTTTGAATATATTACTGGAGGAAATAAACCTTGGTGTTGAACTTGAATTTCACGGATCGCAAAATTTTAATTAAGTTGTGGATTTAAGAGATTTTATTCGAACAACATATGCTCTGTGATTACAAGTGAATTAAATTGTCCACAAATAGACTACAGTCACGAAAAAATGGATATGAAATGAAACAACTCCTTTTTTTTTTTCTTAGTATAGCAGTCAAATGGATGGCTACCATGAGCCGTTCAATCATGTCCGGATATAAATAGACCTAATTTAGTCACATCCATTTAGACCGCGTGCTATAATTGAACAAAAGTCACAGGACCATTCAGACTGTAAACTTCAGCGGTTTGAATAATATAAAAATGGTCCGTCCAATAATTTAAAACAGAGTCTTGAATTAAATCAAATTTGAGAAAATAAGAGTTTTAAGAAACCAAAACCGGAAAACAATTTTTCGCCTAGACCCCGTAAAACATTTTTTTCACAAAAATCATAATATTATATTTTTGCTAAAACCGTGAAATCAAAAATATTTTTGCCAAAATCACAAAATCAAAATTTTCTAAAAAAACAAGTTTTTCCGACAAATAAATTTTTTATTGTTAAACCAAAATTTTCTACCAAAATCGTAAAATAGAACTTTTTTACCAATATCGCAAAATCGAGATTTCCCGTCAAACAAACTTTTGGTTAAAACCGGAAAACAGATTTTCTGTTAAAATCATAAAATCTTGTTTTCCCACTAAAACTACAAAAACAAGTTTCATATATTTAGTTTTGAATACTTAAATGATCCCTATACATATTTGTATTATAGTAAAAAAATTATATGGCCTGTAATAGACCCCGTAAGTAATCCATATTAACATGACTCTTCATGGGTGTGGTCTTTTATGAACGTGGTCAATGTTTATCCATAAATAAAAATTGTTATCTAAATATGGACAAATGGAAGTGGGATATCCTAGTTTTTCTCCCCATCAAAACATATATTTACATATCTTTCTTAGCTTTCATTTTCATCTTTTTGAAATTGGCCATATCTTTCCTTGCTATACTTTTTTCTAAGTTATTATAAACTTAAGTTGATCTTAATTTAGGAATTTCCATATAAAGAGAGTAAAGTACAGATAAAACAATTGTGAAACAGTTAAAATCTTTGATTTTTCTCGAGAGAACGAATGTCTTTGTCTTTCCACTAAATTCTGTAATGGCTATTTTAATTCTCAGCATCAACTCTGTTAGAACCTCTAACAGTTTATTAATCAAATGTATATTATAATACGATACTAATACTTAATATAACGTGGATAGATTCTTACGTACATGTACATGAAGTGGCACTGGCCCATCAACTACCATTCCAATTTTATGTCGCATATTATAGCTATATAAGTGAATTTTATGTATAATAATCGATATATAAATATATAATGTGTATGGCAATATGAATGTGTGGCTTATTGGCATGCATTTGCCTTCACCTTTCAACTATTTAGGATTCAAAGGGCTTCGTTTGTGACGTAACAAAGATATGGAATAATGGGACAGTAATCTCTACGTGACAATTTTATTTTATAACATATACACAAATCAATCATATTTTATATGAAGAAAATTAGGTAAAGATCGCATTTATGTGGCTGCATGCTCTATTATTGCCTAACTCTTTTGTCCATGTGGCCTAAATACAGGCAGCGAGTATTTATAAGAGTTATTAAAAACAATGAAATCGTTGATGTTTACTATCTAATCTGGATTTCGTCGACGTCGTCAGTGTTTTTATCCGTAGTGATTTTCTAATCGACATATTTTAATTTCATAATTAATCAAACATTACAATACTGATTTAAAGGTCAAATATTCACGGCACACATGTCTGTAATTCTTGTTTTCTAAGGCTTAAAACATTATCAACAGATTTAGTCAACTATATGAAGTATCAAGTAACACGTAGGCTACTCTTTGTGGCAAGTTCATGGGCAAGCAAAGTCTCCTTGACAGGTTACTACCCTAAACTGATATAGGATCACTAGCTATTTTCTAATCTATTATATTTGGTTATTCCTTTAATTATAGTAAAGTAATATAACTTTATCCTCCTTTTTTCATAAATTAATATGCGCTGTTCATTCACGTAATTTCCTCTTTTGTGAAGTTCTCATTTGTCGTTAGACCCGACAGGTTCTTGAATATGGTAAGGAACAATATGTATAACATAATAATATTAATTATAATTAAATATAGTTGTTAATTATAGTATAATAATAACGTAAATTCGACAGTGATTCGATGATTATTCCTCTCAGTGCTAATAAATTAATCGAAATACATATCGTTAATCCTGATTATTAGAACATTTTAATTTGTCGTCAAATTAACTATCTTGTGTATGTATGTGTTTCTATTGCTTGGATGCTTTTGTTTGTTGGAAACTTGGAATATTCGAAAGAATTGTTCTCCTGAAATTAGGCACAAAATCATATCCTCCAGATCCGTTCATTAAGTATACTATATTGGTCTGGATCTGTAGTTACTAAATAATTCAATTGATTTATGACTAATGAGTGGGGTTTTTTGTATTAATTAAATTGTGTGTTAAATGTAAAAATAATGGTTATTTTAATTACAAACTAGTTTTTGAACCACACACGTCCGTGTACATATTTTTTTTTAAAAAACTTTTATACTGTCCAACATTTATTTTATAAAACTGAATATAATACATATATACATATATATATATTAAAAACTTATCAATATTAAATAATTGTTTAATTAATATGTACTTTTTAAACACCCAATTTGATAAGAGAGATCGACAATAATTTTATTGTGTTTTCAACAAAAATAATATTAGCCAATTTTATATATTTTTCTTGTTATATTTTATTTCCAATAAGATCAATAATGTAAATATGCGTAAAAATACATATTTATAAATATTTTTTTATTTTACATAATAATGTTCCAGTTGGTGATGTTAACTGATTATTTGCATGTGTTTTAAACATTTTTAGTTCTTATGAATAAATAGTTATGTATTGGATGCTATTTTAAGATAAAATATTTCACATTGGTTTAAAAACATTAATTTGTAAAATATTTTACGATAAAATATTCCACATAATTTAAAATATTTTAGATTATATCATATTTGGTTAGTTAAGATTTTATATTATGATTTTGTAATAGAACATTTAATTTTCTACAATGAAATAATTTTATAAGAGAAATATTCGTGTTTCAAATATTTTATTAACGATTTTAATTGAAAAATTGGCATTATTTTTTATATGTGATAGTATATATATGAAAATAATTTCGTTGTTTATTTTAGATTTTCTAATATTTAATTATTTATCTACTATATGTTTAGTCACAAATATAGATTGTATACGAAAGATTGATTTCTTTTTAGTTAATTTGATAGCAATATTTTGTGGAGTTAATTTTAAGCTTTAGACATTGTCTGTTTAAAATAGAATTAGGACATCTAATATATTAAAAGAGAAGTATAAAATAAAAATACACTTTAGTTTTGTAAGTTATTCACACTCCAATGCCACTGATATTAATGAATCTATTTTTAAGTTTCCTTTGTCTTTTACGATTAATAAATATATGTCGATTGATTATTTACATGTCTTTTACGATTAAGTTTGAAAAAGAATTAGGACATATATTTATTAATCGTAAAAGACAAAAGAAACTTAAAAATTGGTTTATTAAATATATCAGTGGTATTGAAGTGTAAATAACTTACAAAAATAAGATATATTTTTATTTTGTACTCTTATTTTAATAGATTAGATTTTTTATTTTGTACTCTTTTTTTAATAGATTAGATGAACTATTCAACTGTTTGTGAGAAAAAAATGAACATGAAAACCTAAAATCATTTACCTATAATGCAAAAGGAAAATCCTAAGATGTAGATTAAGGGTATGACTGGTTTTCCCGCTACCACCCGCAAACGCAGCTTTTGCGGTTAGTAGCGGTTGCTGGCGTTTTGCAACAATCGCTCAAAACCGTTCTAAACTGCTCCAAATCGCTCCAAATCGCTCTGAACCTCATAAATTCAAAAGCTGGTTCCAGCTAGCGTTTGCGGTTGCGGGTGTTTGCGGGAGGATAAAAAAAATTATTTTTTTTCCAAAACAATATAAATACAAAAATAAAAAAATTCAATAAAAAAATTAAATTGAAATTTTAAAAATGCTAAAATATATCAAATATATTTTAATTAATATTATAAAACTTTAAAATAAAAATATTTTCTATATTTTTAAAAAATTTAAACTATAACTTTCTAAATATAAATTTTATATTTATTATAATATTATTATTTTTGATATTTTTATAATTGTATAAAATGTAAATATTGTTAATTTATTATTTAATCGCTGCTGCATTTGGTAGTTAACCAGTCATAAGTATCCCGCAAACGCACCAATTTCTAACCGCAGAACCAGTCGTACAAATCTCTTAAAATCGCTAGAAACCGCAACCACCCGCATCCGTAAACTCCCGCAACCGCAACCGCAACCGCTGCGGTTGAACCAGTCAGGCCCTAAGACTATGCTTTTCGAAGTCGAAATTGTGAGAATTCCAGACATTTGGTCAATAATCTTCTTCATTATCTAGATTCAGTCTTCCAATACTTAGTTTTAAAATAACACTTCATGATAGTTTTATTACTTATCCAGTTAGGATATAGCCTAGTTACTTGTATTACTATTATCGTTGTCACAGTCCTGAATTAAATTCGTATATGTTAACAAAAACTATATATATGTATATTCTATAATCTTTATGTCTAGCTATGGAAATGAGTTATCTTTTTGTTTAATATTGTATTCTGTGTTTTTCTTCGTAAAACAAAAATTTACTTACAACTTTTTTTTACACATACTTAACCCTTTATTCGTCAAAAAAAAAACTTTTTTTACACATACAAACCACATTATGGTGGCCTAGTGGTTTCTATTAGGGAAGGAGTTGTCCTGTTGGTCCAGGCCAGGGATCGATTCCTCTCTAGTGCAAAATTATTAGCTCCACATATGGCCACACAGATATGAGTCCATGTTTACGGCTCATTTGAATACCCAGGAGATAATCTATCCGTGGGTTGCACCTCCCACCCGAAAGTTAGGTCTGTATCTTTAATAGATTCGGATTTAATCCTTTATTTCTCAAAAAAAAAACTTTTTTTACACATACTCTCCAATTTATCAATCATATTTTGTCTCATTTTTATTATATAATATATATCAAATCGTAGGAAAAAAAATTGTACAACCTCGGGAGGTAAAACGAGTCGCAGAATGAGTGGTTCGTACAATAAGGAAAATCATCTAAAGTCACGCCATGCAAAATGTACCAGTCATCATTTTTTCGCTCCATGTTTACTATAACCTTTGACCCAGCACGTGTGCTTTTTAAAACCAAAGCCGAACAGCTTCCGTCCCGGCTCAGGATTTGCTTTTCAATATTTGTTTATTAATAATTGGCAGTTTTCAATAAATACAATTGAAGTTTATGTTTTATCTCAACTAATTATCCACTCAATGAAGAAGAAGATAACTCAAAATAAAAATTTGATTGGGTTGTGAAAAGCATCACAATTCACAATCATGTATTCAAAATTCACGTAGAAAAAGCTAATAGGTATTAGGTCCAAAAGATTGGTCTTCATTTTTTTTTTCTTTTGATGGATAGAGAGACAGAAATAAACAGCTAAATATGGTGTGTATTTATATTTATTACCTCGAATATATTAGATAATGGAATAATGTTTTTCTTCTTCTACAACATAGACAAATATTGTAATTGTTGTAATTTATATAAAAAGTAATTGTTGTAATTTCTTTTTTTTTGTCATCAACATAAATATTGTTGTAATTTCTTATTCCATTGCAAAACCATTTCAAAAAAATTAAATCTTAGAAAATACAATTTTCATTTCTAAACTTCAACATAATTCCACTGCTAAATTTTGTGTAACATGTGTTGATATATTAACTATATATAACATATACCTCTTATTTGGTAAGCGACATTATCATGAATTTATCATAAAATAGTACTACCAGACTCAGATTGCCTTTCAGTTTTTCTGCCCCATTCTCCTTCCTCTATATAGTGATTACTGATTAGTAACTATGAATAGTATATATGTTACCAAAAAAATAATATATATGCATGTCTAATGAAGCTAACAACATGGTCCAATTCTCTTAATATGTTGAGCAAGACTGTTCGAATTAGTAAATACCTGATTAACAAAATAAATACAAATTAAAATAAATACCTTATAGTTCAAACTTATAACTCTTAGCTAGAGGCAATAAAAGGCCTGTAAAACTATTATACATTAATGTTATGTTTTTGAAATAAAAATCTTTGGAAAAAAGCCCGAAGGGAAAAAAAGGTTGAAACTGTAAGGGGAGAGAACGAGTACGTGGCATCATAATTTTTGCGACAGCTAATGTGAAAACACCTAAAAACTATGGAGAGCGATGCTCCTCGACGACGTCCTTGTCCACTTGGATTGTGATTGCATTTTGATTTATCATACACTAATCAATTGATTAGTTAACTATCATCACACAGTATTAAAACTTCAACTCCATTAATTTATACAACATTTCACTACGTATCTCCCCAAAATCACGTGTTTCATATCGTACGTACGATTGTCTAGTCTTTATGAAGAAGACTAAAACACAATATATAGTATAATTATATATAGTATATAAGTATAATTACCTAGACTCTTATAAATTATGAAAGCCTAATTTGGAACATATCCACTCGAAACTCGGGTATTAGTTGGATTACTTCTTCATATAATATGGAGAAGATGACATCTCCCTTATTAAAATCAATAAGAATGTACTAATATTATTTATATACTTCTTCTATTTTAATACATGACGTTTTATTGAATTTTTTTTTCCAATTAGATGATGTTTTCAATTTTAATGTAAAATTTATTAGCTTTTTATGTTATATGATTATTTGTGCTACATTCTATTTTTAATTTGGTTGAATTGTGTTTAACTTAGTAAATATTGTTGTTTTAGTGTATAAAATATATAAAAAAATAAATGTTTCTTAATCTGTATGTACAATCCTAAAACATAGTTTAGTAAAAAAAAACAGAGAAATTTTTGTTGATTACGCAAACTGAAATTGCTGCATTTGAAATGTAGTAGTCATCTTTGTTAGAGTTTTAGACATTTTCATAAATCACTGTAGAAGTTGTAGAAATTAGTTCAAGATGTATAAAAAACTTTCCCTTTTCAATTTTTAATATTTATAATATGTAAAGCCAAATAATCTTCTTCAAAATAAATATGCTTGAGACTGCAAAGGACACGTAGCCCAATCGTTGAACAGTGGACGGCACCGAATCATTTTGACTTCACCTTTTTCTTATGATAAAGAGTCTCATCGTTTTTCCTATATATACTTCGTACTCCTCTTTTAGGTCCCTACGTCTCTGTCTCTCTTTCTCTATACTCTCAATTCTCAGTTTCTTGATTAACCCAACAACATTAATTTTGTACAATTTGACTCCTTTAATCATTAATTATTCTTCAAAACGATGGGAAGATCACCATGTTTGGATAAGAAAATTGGGCTCAAGAAAGGTCCATGGACTCCAGAGGAAGATCAAAAGCTCATTGATTATATCAATAAACATGGTTATGGAAACTGGAGAACTCTTCCCAAGAATGCTGGTTCGTATATATGATCTTCGTTATTGCATTTTACTTAATACTTTTATTCATTTTTGTTTGATAAAAATTTTAACCTTTTTTCTCGAATCTTGTTAATTATAGGGTTAGAGAGATGTGGTAAGAGTTGTCGTCTCCGGTGGACTAATTATCTCCGACCAGATATAAAACGAGGAAGGTTCTCCTTTGAAGAAGAAGAAATCATTATTCAACTTCACAGCATCATGGGAAACAAGTGAGTTTAATGTTTCCCTTTTGTTGACATATTTTCAAGTGCATTAATTTTCTATGTTTTTCTGACTTTATTTGCTTTCTTGATAAACTATATTTTAGATGGTCTGCAATTGCGGCTAGATTGCCAGGAAGAACAGACAACGAGATCAAAAACTATTGGAACACTCACATCAGAAAAAGACTTCTAAAGTTAGGAATCGATCCGGTAACACATAGTCCACGTCTTGATCTTCTGGATATCTCCTCCATTCTCAGCTCATCTGTCTACAACTCTTCTCATCATCATCAACAAAACATGTTGAGGCTTATGATGGGTGATGGGCATCATCATCATCAGCCATTAGTCAACCCGGAGATACTCAAGCTCGCAACGTCTCTCTTTTCAAATTCTCAACAACAATACAAGAATCAGAACAACCCCACCAATACACACGAGGTTAACCAACCCGAAGTAAACCAATACCAAACCGGCTACAATCTTATTGGTAATCAAGAATTACAATCTTGCTTCCCTAGCATGGATCAATTCGCAGAGTTTCAAGACCCCATGCCAACGACGAGGTTTCCAGATTCAGTGCATTCGCTCCCATTAAACCAGGACTATGATTATTCGACATCTAACTTCGCATTAGAACCTTTTTACTCTGACTTTGCTTCGGTCTTGGCCACACCCTCTTCGAGCCCGACTCCATTAGACTCAAGCTCCACAACTTACATCAATAGTAGCACTTGCAGCACCGAGGATGAAAAAGAGAGTTATTGCAATAATAACTTCATGAATAGTTCTGAAATAGGTCCTGATTATTCGTTTGATGTTAATGGTTTTCTGCAATTCTAAGAAACACATTAAAGACCCATGGGAAAGAGTTATTTAATACTATTGTATTCAATATATAGATTTTGTTACATATGTAAGATACTATTTCTTATTGTTTTTTCTTCTCATTATTTTATACTAGTTTAATATATCGCCAAAGCTAGCGAAAGTAACATCCCACCAATAAACAATATACATCTCATAAGACTTTTTTGAATGATCCAGTTTCTGTTATTGGTATCTACACTTTTGTTTAATATATTTGGTCAGCTTTTCTTCCACATAACTGCCTAGAGATCGATCCAGCGAGAATATCAAATATGGCTCGAGTTACAGCATATATACATATTTTATCAGGTGATTAAATTTTGCTGAAAAGAAAGCAGAAAAAAATGATAACCAAAACACTTGACTCCTTGTGTTTTACTTCCCTGAATAAATTAACACTCCCTCTGTTTTATAAAGATCGATGTTTTAGAAAAAAATTGTTTTAAAAGATACATTCTTTATATTTTTCATGTATCTTTATTACTAATAATGATTAATTTTAAAAAACTTACTGCATTTACTAGATTTTTATTAGTTTTAAGGGGAATTTGCCAAAAAAAACCTATATATTCATATTAAACATGAAGGTGTATACATATTCAATCAAATACAAAACAACCTAAATGGATGGTAAAATTACTAGTTAACCTTTATGACTAAACAAAAAACCATAAATGTATATTAATGATTTTATCATTCTGAAATTTACAAGTAATAGAAAGAAGTCTACACATATGTAGGACTTCTAAAAAATATACTATAATTAGACTTATTTTGTAGTCTACGTCTTAATTTGATCTAATAATTTAATTATAAAAATATATAAATATGATCTAATAATTTAATCATAAAAATGTATCAATATAAGGATTAATATGACATATATAAATTATGATTTTATATTACTGAACAATATAAAATATATATACATATTGATTTGGTAACCATGCGTTAGACAATTTTTATGGTTTACCAACAAAAGAGGTTCTAACATGTTATGTCTCTAAAGGTTAGATTTTAGATTGAGACATTTTTGGTTTATTGACTTAAATTGCATATTAATGTTGAGTAGTTTGTATTTTGTATATTTTGATATTTGATACACTAGTTAAGATTTTTTTTGATTATCAAACAAACATTTAAGATTTTAGATTTGTAATTTAGGGCATAGTAGACCTACAATAAGTCTACTGCATTGTAGGTGTCGTGTCTTTTTCATACTTTAATTGGTGAATACAAATAAAGAATGTGAAACCATATATTATAACTATTAAAAAAATAAAGAAAGAAATTTAGTAAATCATACGTTAAAATTATTAAACAATAAAGAAAAAAGAACCCAAAAAAATCGTTGTAAACTAACAGATAAGTCTACTCACCAGTAGTAATTTAACCCAATCATATTTAACCAAGTTAATTTTAACTTAACCGAACTTAAACCAAACTTTTTTAAAACCTAATGTGAAATCATATATTAAAATTATTAGAAGAATATAAAAACAAAAAAAATTATAGTAGACTAGTTTGTAACTATACCAAACCGGAAACAATTTGAGATTACAAAAAAAAAACAATTTTGATTAATTTTAGGTTTTTGTATGAATAAATTAAAATAGCAATCTTCAAACTAATATTAAAAATTGTAAAACATATAGCAATAAAGAATAGACAAGCAATATTAAAACTATCATAGTAAACTTCAAAAAAATAGTAGACTTCCAAAAAGGTCTACTAAGTAGACTTACAATAAAATATACTCTAAAATTTTAATATTCGTAGACTTCAAAATAAGCCTACAGTATCGTAAATTTTAACCTAGTTACGATTTTTGTTTCTAAACCTCCCTCACTTCTTTTTAGAACTCTCTCCCTTTCTCTCTAAAACTCTATCATTTCTCTCTAAATTCTTTGAATGTGAAGAAAAACTTTTGTTTAAATTGTTATTTTTTTCTCATTTTTTTCTCGCAGTATTATCTTGTTTTTGTAGGTATTATCACTCATGGTTTTCATCTTACACTCTAAGAATATAAGTTTTAGATCTGTAGATTTTAAATGTGTATTTTTATATTTATATGCAAATAAAGTTATAGATTCAAACTCTATGCATTTACTTTGCTTTTATTTTTTTTTTTGTTGAAATGTTAAATTTATTTATCAACAAAAGAAAAAAAGTTTACAATACGGAAATGTTTGAGAAATCAGGAAACAAGGTTAGCTAAGAAGAAAAAAGAAATTACTCATTCCTTCCCATCCATCGAATCATCAGAGCACTGCACTTCTCTGCGTTCTTGTAACGTAGCGAGGAGATGCGATTACGTATAGTCTTGTCGATGAACCGCGTGAGCTGTTGGGCTGTACGGTAAGTGCCTGTGTGTTTCCTGCTGTTCCGTTCCCTCCACACACTGTGTATTACAGCTTGGAAGGAGAGCCGAAGAAGACATGAGTCAATGGCAGACCTGCGAGGCGATAACAGCATTGTAACTGTGATGCCCCAGTCTGGGTTTGGTCTAGGCCGGAGAGAGCTTGTGAGCTCCGTCCAAATTGTGTATGAGTACGGACACGCAAAAAAGAGATGGTCGCGGGACTCGTTTGGCTCACCACACAGTCGACATGATTGATGCTCGCCCCATATTTGAGTACGATCACCAGTCGAGAGCCTATTGCGGATGGCCAGCCACGCGATGAACGAGTAGCGAGGAACAGCGTGTGAGAACCATATTAGCTTGCTCCATTCCACTGTGTTGCCTTGTCTTCTTATCTGATTCCAAGTGTTCTTCGAAGAGAACCATGCTTTGTAGTCATTCTCCCCGTGACGCCAGAGCAAACAGTCGCTGCCTGCCTCCTCTACCGGCGGTGGTACTGAGTTGATGCGTGTAATCATCGCCCGTAGGTGATTACTCCGACACCTCCTTAAGTTCCACCTTCCAGACGAGGCAGCAGACGCAACCGTTGCATAGCGTTGAATGCCCATGATTTGAGTACCAGAGTCGCCTACAACATCAATCAACTGACCCATCTCCAACCAATTATCGAACCAGAAAAGAGTGTCTTTACCATTGTGAATTTCAGACCGTAGAAATGTTGCTGCCTGATGCCGAAGCTTGAGGAGCTTGCGCCATATCCACGATCCTGAAGATTTATCACTGACATCCCAAAAGCAACGATTTCGCAATAGATTTCTTCTGGTCCAAGCAACCCAAAGGGAACCTGAGTTTGTAAGTAGTCTCCATATTAAACTTAAAGCAAAAACCCGAGATGAGTCTGCCATACACCTGATGCCAAGACCGCCTTCATTCTTTGGTTTACATACATCCTCCCACGAGACTTTCGCTCTGGTGGTGGAGTTTGGTGATCCAGACCATAGGAAGGCACTGCACATGCTCTCGATAGTTTCAAGACATCGCTTTGGAAGCCGGAATACTGAGCACCAGAAGTTTGTGATGCTGACAATGACCGTGTTGATGAGTTGAAGCCGGCCAGCATAGGAAAGGGAACGGCTAGACCAGGAGAGGAGCCGTGTTCTGATCTTATCTATGAGGGGTTCATAATCAGTGCGAGTCATGGATTTAGTCGTGAGAGGGAGTCCCAGGTATCGAACCGGAAGGGTATCGACTGGTATTCCCATACTGGTAACCTCATTGCGAAAAGCCTGGCTGATTCTACCTGCCATATAGATCGAGGATTTCGTTGGGTTGATAGTAAGACCAGATAGGCGCTTGAATTGATCGAGAACTGCAAAAATTCCCCGAAGAGATTCAGTATCTCCATTGGTGAAAATCATGATGTCATCGGCAAAGCTGAGATGCGTGAGGTTGACTTCTGAGCAAGTGGGGTGATAGCCAATATTCCCCGAAGCAGCTGCTCTGTTCAGAAGTCGTGAAAGAACATTAATCGCAATGACAAAGAGGTATGGAGAGAGTGCGCATCCCTGTCGAAGCCCTCGAGTGCTGGGAAAAAACCCCTCGAGTTCGCCATTTAGAGAGACTGAGAAGGCAGCTGTAGAGAGACACACATGGATCCAATGTACAAACTGTTCGGGAATGTTCATGGCTCGAAGTGTATCAAGAATGAATGACCAGTTTACGGAGTCAAACGCCTTTGATATATCAAGTTTCAGAGTGCTGCGAGCTCCTATGGAGTCCTTATGGTAGTTCTTGACCAGCTCGGTGGCCAGTAAAACATTCTCAAGAAGAAGCCTCCCCTTTATGAAAGCACACTGATTCGGTTCTATCAACTCTGGTAGGAAGACTTTTAGACGATTGGCGAGGATTTTAGAGATAACCTTGTAGAGAATATTGCAGCAAGATATGGGGCAAAAGTCCTTTAGAGTTTCTGCTCCTTGTATCTTCGGAATGAGGGCGAGAAGTGTTGCATTAACTCCTTTTGGAAGGAATCCGAACATAAAAAAGGACTGAACTGCAATGGTGAAGTCATGTATGATGATGGGCCAGGCAGATCGATAGAATTCAGCAGGGTAGCCGTCTGGACCAGGAGCCTTGTTAGATGGCATGGCAAACAACACATTCTTAATCTCTGCCTCTGAGATAGATCGAACGAGAAGTGCTGCAGTGTTTGGAGGACAACGAAATTCCAAAAGCTCGGAGAGGCTTGGTATGCCTTCAGTCGCAGGAGTATTTTCATCAGGAACTGGACCAAGAAATTGTGCAAAGTACGACACAGCAGCCTGCTTAATTGCAGCAGGATCCGTTATTATCTCTCCACCCGCTAGAACCAGCTTCCTGATCGCATTGTACGATGTCCTGCTTTGGACAATCTTGTAGAAAAACGTTGTGTTCTGATCCCCAAGTTTGAGCCATGTAATACGAGATTTCTGCATGAGAAATTGTTCCTCTATACCGGCCCAATAGTTCCAGCTCGATGTTGCCTCTGCTACAGCTTCAAAAGTAGTCGTGTCTGGATTAGCCAAAGCTTGTTCTTGTTTATCACACAAGTTCTGAAGAGCATCCTTAGCACGAAGAGGAATGTCACCGAATCTGGTTTTATTGAGTAGTCTGAGAGCAGGCTTCAGAAGATTTAATTTACGGTGAAAAATGTGTAGAGCAGAGCGCGAATGATATAGTGGGTCCGTCTCATTCCAAGTCTCAGCAACCACCGTGGCAAAGTCTGGATGATCAACCAGGAAATTAAAGAACTTAAAGGGTCTCTTCTTCCCCAAGGTTTGAGCCTCCAAGAAGACCTTGCAGCGAGTATGATCCGAAACCCCACACGGTTCAAACTGTGCATAGGACTGAGAGAATTGAGTAAACCAGACGTCATTGACAAGGACACGGTCCAGCTTCTTAGCAATGGGGTTCGCTGGTTGGCTGTTGGTCCAGGTGAAAGTGTTTCCCAGCGACGTTAAGTCTGTGAGATTACAAGTGGAAACAGCGTGTTGGAACTCTCGCATTCCTCCTTGATGCCGAGGGTTAAGACCCGTGGAATGTTCAGAGGAAGAGAGAGTCTCATTAAAGTCACCCATGAGTATCCAAGGCACTCCATGGGATGTAAACTGGGTATTATTTTGCATCATGTCTTCCCAGAGGTGGCGTCTTTCTTGTTGAAAGTTTGAAGCATAGATACAGGAGCAGAGGAATTCTTCTCCTGTCGCAGAAGTTACCCAGACAGTAATGATCTGAGCACTTTTGTACAAAACAGTGACGTTGACATTGTCAGACCATACGACCCATATTTTTCCGAGCCGATGATGTTCGTAGTTATTGAGATACTTCCAGCCTGGAAGAGTAGTAGTTAGAATTCCTTCACAATTGCTCTCTTGAACACGAGTTTCAATTAAGCAACCAAAGGATGGAGTAGAAGATTGAACCCAAGAACGAAATGATTGATGTTTGCGCTTTTTGTTGAAGCCCCGGGTATTCCACGCAAAAAGAGATATCATCATTTAGTGCCTCCGATTGGAGGCGTTTTTGTTTTTAGGTGTTTTGCCATTCTTCTTCTTTTCATTTTGGACCTGGTGGTTTGCTCCTGTTCTGTTACGGGAGCTAGCCTTAGTTTTCCCTACATCCTTAGTAGTAGTTTTGACTTCCTTTGGAGGCTGTTCAGAAGATTCTGTCTCATCCTCATCAGAGCTACTGCTCTCTAGCTCACCCTCTTCTATGCATTAAGCACATGGTAGCATGACAGAGAGCCTGTGCGTGTATCTTTATCTGAAATGCTTGTATGACTTTCACGCCGTGGGGAGGCCCGGTGAGTTTTCCCAACATCTGTCCACTCGTGTCCGGAAGCAATCTCATTGCCTTGTTTAGGAGATTGTTGGTCACCCGCATTCCTAGTGTTGTCCCGCTCGTCGAGCAGAGCCACAGTTAGTTCATTCTGTTCATCGACCTTCACTGCACTCTGTTCTTCCACCAGTACTTCAGTTTGTGCTGCCTCAGTTGCAGCAGACTTGTCCTTTCTCTGTTTACCATTCTTCTCCATATGAATAACTTTCTTATTTGCTTCCTTCTTGCCACAATCTTTCTCTGTGTGGCCCCACTGATGGCATGACTGACACCGAGGGGGAAGCCAAGGGTAGTTAACTTGTATGCTTAGATCCGTACATCTTATCGAGATACGTTCAGGGAGTGGTTTCTCCAAGTTGAGAACAACTAGTAAGCGCGCAACATCTAGCCGAGTGCATCGAACCGTATTAGGATGAATTTTAGCAGTTCTACCTATTGTATCTCCAAAGAAAGTAAGACCTTTCTGAGAGAAGAGGTGTCCCGGAACTCCCTTTAGATCGACCCATAAAGGAATGGCTGTAAGGTCAGGTTTTGATGCTTCCGTATCTGGGGTCCATTCTTGGACGACAAGAGGTATATCTGCAATATGCCAAAAGTGTCGTCGAAGGACCCTAGCTTTCATATGCGGATCTTCGATGCGAAAGAGCACCGTTTTCGGAGCAATAAACTGAGCGTCAATCTTCGCAGGCTTCTCCTTTGAAGACCATAGTCGATTGACAGTAGCATGAACCTTTCCAATATGTGGAGGCGCTTCACCAATGAAATGACCCACAATGTACGATGACCATAGAGGTTTTGAATCTGTAGTAAGGTCCTCAGGGAGGTCTACAACAGCAGTTCCGTCTTGTAAATCCAGCACGGGGGTGTAGTGAGTGATCGGTTCTCCTTGGTCCATGACGACCGCAGAGTAGAGGGTTTTTTGGGGTGAGTTTTGGCTATCTGTGTAGATCTTAGCAGGGGAGAGGGGGAGATCTGGGCCCCCGCCGGAAAGGTCAGTCACCATGGCGCCGGAGACCGAAGTCTTGGGCCGCACGGCAACGAGGGTTCGTTTTTAGGGTTTTCGCCGCCAGCAATCTCTATAATCATATAACTATCCAAAAAAAAAAAAAATCTTACTTTGCTTTTAGTTTATCTTTATAAATTTTATTTTTGAATTTTTTTCAGATTTAAAACTATTTTCACATTTATTAATGTACAGATTTTTTTCAGACGTGAAAATGATCAGATAGAGTAGATGTTTAATGAAGTATGATTATAAGTTAAAACTAGTAGACTTTACTAGAAGTTTACATAAATATGACTTTAATTTTTTTGTCCTATATTTAAAAAAAAAATATATCTTAATTTAAGGTATATTATTCCATGGTTTTTATCTCCTCTCCAAAAAATATAAGATTTACATCTATATTTTAAATGTTTGTCTTTGTATTTATATTTATATAAATTTGCACATTCTAACTCCATGTCTTTAATTTATTACTATTTGTTTTATAAATTATATTTTCTAAAGTTTTTGGAAAAATCAGGATAACTATTCAGGACAAGGGTGGTATAGCACACTAGAACGATTTGATTGTTTAATAGCGAGGAATACAATGGCGAGTCAGTCGCCACTTCATTCAGAGATAAAGTCCATTATTTGGACAATGGAATGTATGAGGAATTTAAAATAGTATATGGTTATATTTGCAACGAATTGTTCTTAGTTGTTGAAGATGGTTTCGGAACCAGAAGAATGACCAGCCTTTACAAGTTATTTGGAGGATATCAAGACCTTGAAGAGAAGTTTCAACATCTCAGAGCTCATTCATATATAACTGACGCAGAATTTAAGGGCGAACAGTCTAGCACGCAGTGCAAGAAAGCAACTGTCGTTTGTAGTCTATATGGATGTGGAGCTACCAATTTGGTTTGCAGAGTCTACATGAGTGTCTATACTGCCGACAAAAAAAAAATTCAGATATAAAGTTTTTTTTTAACTTTGCGAATGAATTGCAATAAGAACCACAATATCATACAGAGCCTAAAGCTTATCCATGTCGAAAGATTCAAAACACCCAATAGGATCTGTAACCTCTTCACTCCACAACCAAAATCACAGTGCCATCCTAAGACCAGTCTTCTATCCTCAGCTTAGCCAAACTGGTTCACCTTGCGAAAAAAATGACTGCACTCTCGGTTCCATCGTAACACTCCTTGCAATCATAAAGGCAACTCTATTCACGCCTCTTGAAACAGACTGCAACTCTCAAACACCTATATTATTCAGTACACTTTGGAGTTCAATTCCATACTCTCTGAAAGCCGGCCAAGCCCCGGGCCTATTCACCACACCCACCAATTCAGATGCTTCTATTTCCAGACACACATTAGCTATTTTGTGAGATAATATGCTCTGAATTGCCCAAACCAGACCAATCTGTTTATCTTCTAGGAGGGAGTTTATTCCACTGAAAGCTCTTCGACTATGAATCATTACCTCTCCTCTAGCATCCCTCACGATCCAAGCCGTACCTGCCAAACTATTTCCTTTAGATCAAGCTATGCCCACATTACATTTGAGTTTCCCTGATGGAGGAGAACGCCAACGACTTCCCATAGAGTTCATGTTCCGCCTTCCCTCTTGACTACTTGCACCAGACTGTTGTACCTCTAACATTGTCTACAATCTTCCTGGATCTTATTCACCGTAGCATCCACCTGAAAAACTTTTCCCTCAAACGAAAACACATTTTTATTCTTCCATAGAACCCATAGGACCCAAGGAAACATACGAGAGATCACTTCAGGAACATCCTTCCTCACTGAGGCCGAGTACAAGGGGATAGCTAATGCAGTCGCTGAGACTTGCTTCTTACGCAACCTATTACTTGAGCTTCACTGCCCCCTGGGTACGGAAACATTGGTGTTTTGTGACAATATCAGCTCAGTCTACTTATCAACAAACCCAGTGAAGCATCAACGCACCAAACATATTGAAATCGATCTGCATTTTTTCCGGGAAAAGGTTGCTCTAGGACAAGTCAAAGTCTTCCATGTTTCGTCCATGCTTCAGTATGTGGAAATTTTCGCCAAAGGACTACCGACTTTGTTGCTTACAGATTTCAGATCCATCTTGACCGTTTGCTGCGCCAACGATCTCACTGCCGGAGGGTGAAATAATATGTCAATTATTCAAATAAGCTTTAGTCTTATCGCATATTCTTCTGTTTAGTTATTCCCTCCTTGTTTTGAGGATCTATCAACTGTAACTAGATTATAAAGGATCCTCCTTGTACGTTTGAGATCAATACAGAATATACAAACTAACATCAAAATTCTCCAGAAGAGACATGTTCTCAAAACCTCTTGGAGGGAAAGGAAACCCTATTTGCGCCCAGACTAAACGTGCATCGGGACATGTAAACAGCACATGGTTAATGGACTCATCAGACTTCATACCTCTCTGTAGCAGCTCCTTAGTCACTGATAATGCATTTGATAGGCCTTCCATAGAAAAATTCTGATTTTTGGCAATGTCTTCACCTTCCGCACTTTACTCCTCAAATCATTGATAGAGGGCTTTGCATGGCTTCTTGTCTAACACTTGACTGATCCAAAACATATGGTAGCCTATAACTCGATTTTACCGAGTATGCACCCTACCTATTATGCACCCATTCATACGCTTCTTTCTCACCCCATGCTGTTTTTTGCTTCAGTATAAGATTTAAAGTTACTTTCATGTTTTTTAATGTATGTATTTTCAGATCTAAAAATTTTCTAATAGAGTAGACCTGACTATTAAACAGACTTTATTAGAAGTCTACTCAAATATGATTTTAATTTTTATCTTATATTTTCCTCAGTCACTGATAATACATTTGATAAGGCCTTCAATAGAAAAATTCTGATTTTGGTAATATCTTCACCTTTAACACTTTACTCCTCAAATCATTGACAGGGGGCTTTGCATGGCTTCTTGTCTAAAACTTGACTGATCCAAAACACATGCTAGCCCGTAACCCGAATTTTTTACCGAGTATGCACCCCACCTATTGTGCACCCATTCGTACGCATCTTTCTCATCCCACGCTGGTTTTTTGCTTCAGTATAAGATTTAAAGTTACTTTTATGTTTTTAATGTATATAATTTTTCAGATCTAAAAATTTTCTAATAGAGTAGACCTGACTTTTAAGCAGACTTTATTAGAAGTTTACACAAATATGATTTTAATTTGTATCTAATATTTTTCACATAATTTTATCTTATTTTCTGGTATTTTCTTCCAAAGTTTTCATATCATCTTCCAAAATGTAAGATTACATATATTCATTTTAAATTTGTATTATGTGTTTATGTTGAACTAAATTTATAAATTCAAACTATATATTTTTGCTTTGCTACTAGGTTAACAAAAAGTATTTTGAAATATTTTCCAGAATAAACTATTTTCAAGGTTTCTAAATGTACTTTATTTTTATCCAAAAATTTTCTGTTAGTGTAGACTTCTAATGAAGTCTTAAAAATTCAGGCTAATAGACTTCAACTAAATTATACTAAACCATAAACTTTAAGAAAACTTCATAAGAAGTCTACTAAAATATGATTTAAATGTTTTATCTTATGTTTTTCTCATAATTGGCTCTTATTTTGCAGGTATTTTTTTCCAAAACTTCATTTGATGCATCAAGATTATAAATAATCAAACACACTCTAGAAATGTTTAATAAATTTCTTTGTAATAATTTACTAGATGGTTTGTAATAATTTACTAGATGGTTTCACGCCATGCGCAGAAGTAATAACTTTTAAAAATGTTTTATGCAAAAAAAAATTAAAATAGTATTTTTCATAACATTTAGTTTTAATTTCATTAAAAAATATAAAGTAATTGTTTGTAGTTTTTTATTTAGTTTATTTTTTCAATCTGATTTTATTTAAATTCTTTTTATTTAGTAAAATTATTTTCAATTTTGGAAAAAAATAATTTTTATACTATTTTGTCCTTTTAAAAAATAAAATTTGATTTTTTTTAGTTTTGTTGGTTTTATTTAAAAAGATCTAACGTATTAAAAATAATTATTAAACATAATGAATGGAATGCTATTCACTCAGTTAAATTACTTTATCACAACTAGATTTTAAATACGTTCAGTAATTTAGAAGCTTGATATGCTTATCCTTATATTGAGTAATAAACTTAAATATAGCTTGATTAAATATCCTAAACAAGTTTAAATATATATTGTTTACTACAGCTTTACTTATTTAAATATCCACAAAACTATAAATTTGCATATTTGATACTGTATAATAATTATTAAAATTTCTAAAAATCCTGTCAAAATATCTATAATATACAATAATCTTAACATCATATAATTTGTAAATGTATATTATATTACTGATAAAAATATAGTAGTGACATGATTTTTAAAAAGAAATATCGTATTCTTTATAATATATTCTGTAAAAATATATAACTTTGGAAATATTTTTTATTTATGGAAACTACCCATATACTTATTATTTGATATTTGAATTTTTATAACTGATTTTTTTGTCATAATTGTGCTTAGCCAGGTCATAATTATATAAGATCTATGTCCTCTTTTTTAATAGAACATGTCATCAGTTTTTTTCTCAAATAATGTCTAGTAGATCATTATAAAATATGTATCTATAAACAGAGTATTTATTTTCTTAGTTGTGTTTCACTTGTATGATATTATTAATTTTTGTTAGCAATCAATTTTTACAAGATACTATATTCAACCAAACAGTTAAAACATCAATAAGATAAAACAATAAGGAACACACATAAGAAAAAATGTAGACTTCCAATGAAGTTTACTATGAAAATTTAAAAGTTTGATCAAATGTAAATCTACCCTTTTTTTATGTAGACTTTTTAGTAAGTATACCTAATTTTTTTGTATGTTTCCAAAAGTAAAGACGTAGATTTTTAGGGAAATCTACGTAGCAAAGAATATAAGTTTGATCAATTTCAAAACTAACATGTGCGTTGACAAGTAGACTGCATAGTAGGTCTACACATATGAGTACACATACAAAAAGTCTACTACCGCGATACATATCTGAAAAATTATGAAAACCATGTAAATATTTTCTTTCTCGATGTAAAGATCGTTTCTAACTTTTTCCACCGTCCAAATTCCAGAGCAAAAAAGCACCTTTGACAATTTTTTACTGAAAAAAACTCAAAAATATGAAGTTTGTATTTATGGATATGAAAGTTGTAAAAGTTTTTTAGATGAAAATGGAGAGAAAATAAAGATTTGTTGGTTTGAAATGAAGAAAAAGTAGATATAAATTGAATTCTTGAGCTTTAAGAACTCAAAATAGTTGTTCATGATGGTTGGAAATTGATGATGATGTCATTATTGTAAATATTGAGAAATGTTTAGAGTGTATTTGGTTTTTTGATATTTTGAAATAAATAAAAAATTATATAATAATAACAGTTTTGTAAATATTTCAAAATTTTGAAAAGGGTATGAAAAATTCATGGCTGAATAGTATTTACAAAAATGGATTAGTTTTAGGTTTAACATGAAATGTTAGGTTGTTTTTTGAAAAATCACTAGTTTTAAACTACGGAAAATAGATAAATCACAAAATTATTTGTTTAATACTGAAATTTTATATATATATATATAAAATAATTTTTTTATTAAAAGTGAAAATCTAAGATATGCGTTATTTTGAAACATAAGAAATAGTAACTTACGAACCAAAACAAGTTAAACAAAATATTTGAAACGGTAGACATGCTTTTAATTAAGTAAATCTAGAATATCCTTTTTGGCAAAACAGTCTAGAATATCATGAACATAGTAACCAAGTAAAAGTGAACCAAGAACTTACTAACTAATTTACACAAAAAAACTTATTAACTAATTTAGTGAATTCACTTAAAGTGGGATCCGATGGCCAAACCGGCAAGAATGGCCATCAACGTTTGTATGGGCAATGGTCCGACGTCACGTGAAGTACCGGCTTAGAGGGAGTGCTAATAGTGCATTTGCACAGGATCCATTCTACTTTTAACAAATTGTTTTTATTAATTAGGACCCTAATATTTTGAAAACTTGTAAAAAACCATAAAATTTAATACTATACATAAACCTTCCCAAGATATATATTTCGGCTCAGGGTCCATTATCAAAATGAGCCGGCCCTGGTCACGTGTCAAGCAGGATACATGTAAGAAATGATTTTAGACAACGTAAATCATAAGCAAAAAAAAGAAAGGAAAAAAAAAGGAAAAGCTCGTTTTAATTTAAATCACGGTGTACTATATATTTCCATTTTACACGTGTTTTGTATGGCGAGTCATCAGAAAGTGGGGACGCGTGGGACAAAGCACGTGTAAACACGAACCAGTGGGGGTGGGGGACACTTAAGTTTGAACGTCGGCACTTTGAGATGAGCTATTTGCTCTGACTTCTGACCCTGTATGATTTGCCTGATTGGAACTGATTTTAGTTCAAAACTAATTAAAAAGTACAAATTTAATTAAAAAAAGTAGAGATGGATTACAAACGCATTATCCATAACTTTATCAGACTTTCTTTTTTGAAAAAACTTTATAAATATTCACAATCTTCTTTTGTCAGAGAACAAACTTAAAACTAAAATAAAAACATTTAAACGTTTATGTAGTTGCGATACAACTCTGTATATGGAAATATATGTTTACTACTCCCTCTGTTCTTTAAAGATTTATTTTTTAGAAAAAATTTTGTTTCAAAAAAATTCATTTTTTTATATTTTCAATACAGTAATTAATGAAAAATTATATTTAAAAAAAAATATAATTGTGTTTAATAAAATTTTATTGGTTAAAAGTTATTGGAAATAATTAATTAAGAAAAACAATTTATTGGAAAATACAATTTTAAATGTTTTTTAATAAATGTGAAAAAAATATAATATAGATCTTTTAGGAAAAGAGGGAGCACTAGTCAAACATAAAAAAAGTTGAGACGTCTATTTTGGGCGGTGGCATATGTATTCATTTGGGCTTAAAAGGCGAATATTGTTTTGCATGATTCAAAAGTTGTTTTCGTTTTTTCATGTCCCTTACAAGGAACACGTTTTATCCTTGTATACACCTGTGTTTCTGTGTGACCAATTTTCTTTTATTTTTTTTTCTCAATATTGGAGTTTTATATATGCTTTGCCAAGCACACCAAGAGTCGCTGATTGTATACAGCTATATTTTACATTCATTTCATTTATATTGTATTAATTATAGATATTACAAACTATCATGTCACAAAAAAGATTTAGTAGTCTATAATAGACAGCTTATATAGTTGATGATTTAAGTGGCTATAATCAAACTCACCTAAAAAAGCAATAATATACTCCCTCTGTTTCTGAATAAATGTCATAGTGACATTTTTTACACCGATTAAAAAAATTACTGAAATATATATAAGTTGTTATTAATTATACCTCTTTGACACATAGTATTTGAGACAAAAAAAATTATTTATAAAGTTAATGCAATTTGTAATTAATTTTCAGCTGAAAATAAGTATAATTTGCATTGAAACTGTAAAGTAATATTTTTTGTGTAACAAAGAAAAATGTTAGAATGACAATTATTATGAAACAGAAGGAGTAATATTTTTGATTCATTAGTAACTATTAACAAGTTGTCCAAAACAAAAGAAAGTAACCATTAACAAAAACACAGAAAGCCCTAGTTATAATTCATCTTATACGCTAATGCTAATGCATAGTAGAAGTTTCAAGACAAAAAAACACACAAAATGTTTACACAACAACCTTTTAATCGATCAACTATAGACTGATTTAATAACAAACAAAGTACATTGGATTTGGACCAAATGAGTGATGTAATTATTAGAAATCACTGATCTACTGGATTTCGTAGCTTGAAGAAATGTTAAGTTTCCTTAAATGTCCAAGTGACTAACCAATCAAATTTATTCGCAAATACTAGTCTACAAGTGTTTTGAAACCCGATTTGGATCCGTAGTTAACCCGGTAAACCCGGTGATCCAAAAATAATCCGGTCTGGATTTTGTAAAAACCTCAATATTTAGAAACCCAAAAAACCCGTAAAAACCCAGTAAACCCGAAATCCGATACCGGCTGAACCACCGGTCAAACCAATAAATAACTTTTACTTCTTTTTTTAAGTTTTTAATTATGTTCTTAGATTATGTTTTACATTCTAAGTTTTCCATTAAGAAGTTAGGTGCTAACAAAAAAAAAAGTTAGGTTTTCTTTTTTCAATTTATATTTCTGATTTTTATATTTTGCTGAATATTTCATTATGTCATTTGAAGAAAATAAAGTGAACGATGGTAGAGAGAACCAAAATTAGTTGATGTGATTCGGTGTTGGTTTATTTTTGCCATTGACAATTTATTACGATGAACTTTTACTTTTGGTTTATAAGTTTAATTTATTATTCACATTAGACATTTAAATATATAAATTTTATGTCTTGATTTTTTTAGATGCCATAACTCTTACCTTGTTAGAGAAAATTTTAAATAGTCTAAATTATTTTTTGATATTTTGTATGTCAAATAAAAATAAAAATATAAAAACTAAAGTTAAGTATTTTCTAAATGTTTTTAAACATAAAATATATACATATCCAAACTATTATTTTGTGTTTTAAAAAAAATTTAGAAAATAGTAAATTTTAGTTTCTATATTTTTATTTACGTAGCTGATATATTATTATATAATAAAATTAATTTATTTATTAATCCGCGGTTCACCCGCGGTCGATCCATTGACCCACAATTCCAATAAATTATCCGGTTTAATGTCTGGGTCGGGTTTAAAAACATTGTAGTCTACATAAATTCTAAGAATTACTCCCTCCTTTTCAAATTATACTCCTTTTGTTTCTAAATGTAAGACGTATTAAGTAAAATACGGTTATTAAGAAAATATATTTTTATCTAAAATGTATTATTAAAATTTTAAATTAAAAACAACTGAACATATTATAAAAAAGAACTATTAAATTTGATTGGTTACTCTGTTTTTGATAAAGTTAAAGTTACTTAAAAATATGAGAACATCTTACATATTGGGACATAAAAATTTTTTTAACCATCTTATATTTAGGAACAGAAGAAGTATGATGTTTTAGAAGGTTTATGTTGTTTCAAAAAAATATATGATGTTTTGAGATTTTAAGGTTAATTTGAACTTTATTATTGGAAACTGTTCAACCAAATAAGATTGTATGGTGTTTTATAATTGGTTGAATGATTTTAAAATTATATTTTTAAAAGAATGTAATTTTTTAATTTTTGTGCATTATGTTATTGTGAAAATTAGTAAGGGAGGGATTATTATTAACGTCGACAAACCGATAGTGGACTTTAAATGTCCGAAAGGGTAAGAAGCTTTAGTCACATGGGCTAATGCTATTAATGTGGTCCGAACTCAGAACAGTACGTCATTAATCGTCAGAGAGAACTATCACGCTTCAATTATTTTTGGATGAACTGGTATTTACATACTACAAAAAATACTGGTTTATCTTTGAATTAGCTTTTTGAATTTGGACTCTTCAGTCAACAGATTCTTGCTCTTGCATCGCTTTTACTTCCAGCCCACCGTCCTCACTTTTAGTAAGACATCAGCTGTCTTAACTCGTAAGATCATTTTCGTATTAAGATATCCCATTTGATTTATCTAGCAAAACTCAATCAAAATCGAATGACTATTCATTTTCTTCTTTATTATTCAAAAATCATAATATTTTAAAAATATGGTGAAAAACATGGCTAGTTTTGTTAGTTTTGAAATTCTAAATTTAATCCATTTAGTTTCAAATACCTTCTCTATTTCAAAATAATCCATGTTTTTGAAAAGCGAAAATTCCATAAAAATATCTCAACTAAATTTCATTAAGCTTTTTAATAACCAAAATTTTTCACTACCCGATTTAATACACCAACTAATTATTTTGTTTATTTTAATGCACAAACTTTTAAAACTGTGTCCCCTTTTTAATGCTCAAACTTTATTTATTTTAATTTAAAATACTAGTAATAAATTTCAAACAAAATTATAAAATTTTCCAAAATCTAAGAAAAAAAATTAAAATTTTTCAAATTTATTTGAAGAGTTAGGAAAGAATGTAAACACATTAGGGAGAAACTTTTTAAATTTAAATATTAAATTTTGAAGAAAACGAATTATATTTCAGAAAACAAACTAAATTCAATATTTAAAACTTAAAACTTTTATTGGAAAATTTAAGATTATACACAATCTAGTTACTTTTATTTCTCAAACATAAAAAATAGAATTTTCTGAAACTTGTTTTGTAAATTTTGTAAAAAAAATTAAATTTCGTTTGAAACTTATTAGTATTTTTAGTTAAAAAATTTTTTTGGATATTAAAAGAGGCACAATTTTAAAATCTATATATATAAAGAAATGTTCGCCTCTCTCCCGTGAAGCCACGTCATCAATTCGTGCGTTCTGTGAGTGACACGTGTCCCATTTTATATTTAGGGGCAAAATAAATAAATGCAGTTAAGGGTAATTGAACCCAGCACCTCTAGCACTGATAATTTCTCTTAGAACAACTAGGCTAAAGTCACTTTTTATAAATATGTAGCCGCGAAAATACTTATTATCGTGTCAGCTGGAAGTCCATGCTTCTTCTGCTTGTGGCCAGGGCCGACACTGAACTGACGTCAAGATGAAGATCGTGAAGTTAAAAACTTTGCTCCAAACAGTTTTGCAATGTTTCCAACCTTTATAACTTGATGCATATAATATAAATCAAAATACATTTGTTGTACACGCTTTTATTAGTTTTGCTTTTAAAAGAAGGTATTTACAGTTATAAATATTTTGTGTCAATGAAGTAATTGTTGAAAAATCTCTATACATATGTCATTTTAAAATAACACCCAACTTCTATATATAGTCAATACATATGTGCATGTTATATTCTAGACTAAATATTTTCTCTTTTAAAAATATAGAAAACAATTTTTTTAGTCTACTAGCAAATGTTGTAGAGCAAGTATGCATTATACAAAATAATATATATTTAAAATCCATACACAAAAACATAAAAGTTGTTATAGGCCTCTTTCTGACACATGCACACTCCACTATGAATAAGAATTAAAAAAAAAACAGTATTGTCATCAAACTTTATCACAAATCCACATTTGTACATCTATAATTATGAGTTAGACAATTAGTTAATTTGATACAATACCAAAGCAAGAATAATCGAAAAATAACTATACCACCGCATACTAATAAGTAAGACATAACAAATAACCAAATTCTTGAATCTTAAAACAAATTTCAACTCGAGCATTTAGTGAATATCAAATTAACTAATATCCCGTCCGTAGGGCGGGCCGACCCTAGTTTTGTATATTAAAATGAACAAAATAATTAATTGGCGTATTAAATTGGGTAGCGAAAAAGTCTGGGTATTAAAAAGCTTAATGAAATTTAGTTGGAGTATTTTTGTGAGATTTTTCTATAGGGAAAAACTGTTTCATAAATATATTTTTTACATTTTAATACATTTTTATTAGGTAATAATGTTAACTGTAGATAAATTAATTGTTTTTATTGAGTTTTTGATTGGTTAAAAATTATAAAAAATATCTAGTCACAAATAATGCATTTATAATTAAAATTTAAGATGTTTCTTTAATATGTGTGAAAACTCCAAAACATGTATTTTCTGAAACAGAAGGAGTATTTGTTTCTGAAATTGTTTGAAATATATGGAATTTGTTTGAACTATTTATGATTTTAAAAAAAAATTTTGGAAACTTTATAGTATGTTTTCTTGTTAATCCAATCCCCTTATTATTAAAAGGGAAGCAAATAAAAAGAGAAACCTTAAAAATGTATTATATTTACAATGGTGCCATTATGACGACGTGTCGCACAGTCAAGCCTTCTCAGGCTGCTTTTGAAAAAACCCACGCCCAGCTTAGCTATTTACCACTATTGCCATTGGACTAACCCCAACATTTAATTGCATGTTCCTTATATATAATGTATAAAACATGGTTATCTGGCATACATTAGTTTCAGACAAATCATCTCCTATCTCATATCTCATATTGTCACGTAGTTAGTAATAAAAAGCCATGATTTTACACAGTATTTTGACCAATCTAAATGTTTACAATATTATATTATAATTCCAACGAACTATTTAATTGATTTTTACATTTCCTGTATTTGGGACTATTTCTTGGTCAAGAACTTAATAGATTATTTTTCTAGCGGACAATATGTATTGTACGTATGTTAATATATTGTCACGTAGTAACTAATAAAAAATCATGATTTCCATAGAATTTTGACCAATCTAAATGTTATCCCATAGATTTATAATCCCAACGAAATATACCATTATGATTGTTACTGTGTTCATACTTTGTATGATCAAGGTAAAATGAATAATTTATTTTCTGTAATTCATAATTGAGGATTTCATCTTTATGATCTTACCTATTATGTAGTCAATCTAATATAAAAAATTAGGGATATTTTTGTGTCATCTTCATCTCTACGGAAATCATGTTCTTCATTCGAGTCAAAATCATATTGTTTATGGTAATACTTGATTGCCATGATTAACGGTAGCTGTTATATGCATTGAGTACTGCTTGACGTGATTACTAATACATTTTCAATCCCATAAAGAAATTCTTTGACTTTCAATTTGAATTTAGTCCTAAAATAGTTTTATTTGGTATTTATTAACTTCCTAAAATTTCAATATCTTATAATACCTTAAACCCGGATTGTCAATTTGTTTGATTGCACGTATATGTGATATATCAATCGCATTTATTAGTGAATAAGTTGGAACTTATATAAATACCGAAGAAGATACTTCTTCGACCATATCATCATCTTTTCTGTATTCATTATTCTCTAAAAGTTTCTTTTCCCCTATGATTCAAAAAAAAAATGGCAGGTTTAGATTTTGTTAGCGACTTGAAGCTTTTCAAGTCAGTGTGGAAAATAAGAGTTAAGGTGATTCGTCTGTGGAAGCAGTATTCTTGTGCTTCCGGAGAAACGATGGAAATGGTGTTAGCTGATTCTAGAGTAAGTCTGTTGTTATCTGTCTAAGACTTCATCTAATAGACTTATTAACATATATATTTGACCATATCGTTCAAGTTTCCTTATGTTTTTACTGTATTTTTCAGGGTGATATGATCCATGGTACTGTGAAAAAAGAAATGGTCAGCCAGTTTGAAACTTTAATCAGTCAAGGTGAATCGAAGTTGATGGTGAATTTCACCATGGCATCCAGTTCTCTTTAGTCAATATGGAGTTCGTTTTCTTTATATTTTGTTACTAGACTTATGTTCACTTTTTTTCCTATGACCTAAATACATTTTACTTTACTCTCATTGACAGGTATGAACACATTAAGTGTGTAGCAGTTGGAGAAGTTGCTCTGTTTTTACATAATTACTGGAACTCAACCAATGTCCCTGTTGTCCTATGTGTGTTACAGTTTTGGAAATTGATTGGGGTGTTGGTAACTTACAGTTCTAATACTTTAGTTGCTGTATTTGTTAATTTTGATATTCGTTTATGGTGACGTTTATTTTTTGGATCATGATCAGGTGGATTCAAGCACATGGCAACAATTGATGGATTTTCGAGAATTTTATTTGAGCCTGATGATGTTCCAGAGATCCAGTCTTTCAGAATGAGGTAATACAATTTGATGGTTGAATAGAGAACTAACTTGAAAGATAAAAGAAATAAGTATTTAGTTCTTTTTTTTTTTACATTATCAAATCTCTATCCTGAATATCTTCAACAGTTATGATTGTAACCTTCAATCAACCCCTTTACACGGTCAGAGTTTTTGCGAGATGGTGATACCTTCTCCAAACCTAAATAAGAATATATTTCAGTTGATGTTCTATCAATAATAAAAAGAAAAGCAGACCCCAGATGAGGGGAGGAAACGTTAGCTGAAATAAATGAGATCGAAGTTTCAGAAGTTTCGATTCTAATCATTAATCACTCATACTCCTTTGATAAGATTGAATATCATCCCTTTCTTATTAAGTTACGAATGTTTGCTACTTAATTGAAAATTGTTGAGTGATCAATATTCTCTTACCTGCAGTCGGGATTCAAATAAGGAACACATAGTGGAGGGCTGAAAATCT
>WHPY01000136.1:148478-184384 GCA_019776045.1 Brassica rapa x Raphanus sativus | reverse complement strand
TATATATATATATATATATATATAACTGATTAATATTTGCATTCATTTTTATTATGTGTAGTATATCTTAGAATACAAATAAACAAATACCCATTCTATTTAATCATACCAAAAAAATAAGTCATCATTAAACATCAAAATCATATAAAAATTCAAAATAACAAAACCCATTACCTAAATATTAAATAGTTTAACTAAAATAAAAATCATAACCGCAAATCATAACAAATTGGAAAGTTCTAGCGTTTCCATAACAGAAATGCGAGTTTCCAAAATAGAAACGCAAGTTTCCACTAAGTTTCCAAACTGAAATTTTTAAGAAACGAGTTTCCAATGCGTTTCCGCGAGTTTCCGAGAGATTCCGATTCTAAAACGTTTCTGAAACGTGAAACGTACCTTCAACTGAGTTTCCATGCAACATAGTTTCTATCTATACGAAAAGAATTGTGTGTCTAAATACCATATAATATTGGGTGCATCTTTGTATATAATTGAACTCAAAATCAATTCAGAAAATAGGATTAGAGTTTATAACAGCGTATTTTTTAAAAAAATCTATGAAAAGTGTTTACTGATTATCTCGTATGAAAATGTGTATATTATTGGATGTTTTGAACTGATACAATTGTTATGATCCGATGGATATTAAAGAGAAAGAGAATACAAGAGTATTTAGATTATAGGTTCAATATGAAAAAGATACAGATCCATTTTTCTTCTTTTGTTATTTTTATAGGTACTAGAGATTCTCACCGCGCTATGCGCGGTTTATTTATTTTAAAATTTTATAATTTTATGTATATATGAGTTATTGCATTTTATATTATATTATATTTTTCCGTACAAAAAAAGAAATTATATTATATTTTAAAATTTTTTATAATTAATTTAAAAATTTTGTGTTATTTTTGCCGGTAGTTTATATCATCTTAACTGAAAAGATCTAAACTATCTCATAGATAAATAAATTAGAAGAAAACAATTCTCAAATGATGCACTTACACTTGTGTTATAGATTAAGTTTTTAATGTGAAATCAATTTTTTGAATTCTATTTTTTATGTCGGTATAAATAGTTTAATTTGTTTGTTTTAAATTATCTAATTTCATTATGTTATATTTGTTTATTATCCGGTTATTTTATATTATGTTTTTGTTAGACTATGCAAGTGTATATATTTTAAGTTTATCATTTTTTTTTATATTGAAATATTTGGTTTTAGTTATTTTTTGTCAAATATTTTTTAATCGATAATCTATTTTAACTATTATATTTTTGGCTTTGTGTTTATGTGATTAATGAAAACATAACCGTATTAATTTTTATGCGGTCTGCCATTTTGTCGATCATTTTATAAATTAAAAAATAGAAGCGAAAGTAATATGTTTCATTAGTGTTTTCTATTTGATTTATTTGGAAATCTCTTTATTTCCTCCTCATGTGGTTCTATATATGTAAATTGTAAATGTTTTAACTATACTAATTTGTATAAATTTTATTTAATATGTTCTATATATGTTGACTTTATGATCGTGCAAGTCGGTTGGTTTAAATATTCGAATGAATACAATATTCTTAGATTTTACTTAATATCATGAATACAAAATTTTCTTTTATAGTGATGATATTAGATTTGTGTGATCGTCGCAGATGAATCATTTTTTTTTGCGGTAAGATCTTTCTTACCTTTCTTTAAGTGTTCACCTTTTTTTTGGAGTTTTCATTTGTTGATGTTCTTTCGATAATCGTTGCACTATAACATTGGTCTTAGGTAACTGAAAATCAGATAGATTTATCAATATATAAGTCAGAAATTTATGGACGTAGATGATATTATATAAGTGGTGTCCATTACGTACTTTATTATAATACCAAAATAGCAGTGTAACATAAGTTAAATGCTAAGCATTAGACATACTAATTTATTTTGCTATTACTTTGTTAGGACCCCCATTATCATTTAACATAATAATTTCCTATTGTCATGAACATTAGTACATTACTTTGTTCATGTCCATATTTGGATTCATTCAACGTATTCCTCATTAATTAATTTGACAATGAATGTTTTTCCATTCAGAATATTTTGCGGTAAGATCTTTCTTACCAAAAAAAAGAACTCTCCGTCTCCCATATTAGACAATGAAAACCGTAAATTCACCTCAAATTCTATAAATTAGAGATGGTTGAGAGTAGGATGAATCTAAACAGATTCTCTCAGTTTATCTTCTATCTCAAACCAAACACCCGTCCATTATCATTTAACATAATAATTTTTCATTATTAACAAAAATCTGATAAATTTCAGGAAAATAAACTAACATATTTGTTTCTCTATTCCTTCAGCAATAAGTGGCTGCTATGAGTGTGAAAAGAAAACATGAATTTCAGTCATATTTTTTTTACTGATTTGTGTTCAAATTTTTTTTCCAATGACTTTCATTATTACTTTTAGCGACAATGAGTAAATGAGAATTTAACCTCTTCTGCAAGTAACCTACCATACCAGAAAATAATCTTTATGCAATCAAGAAAATCTGCAGACTGATGTTCAAAAAAACAAAAAAAAAACTGCAGAAATATCTTATGTCTCAGTGGCACATTCTTTTCTATCATTTAAGTATGGAAAATTATCAATCAAAGTTGAGACTTCTCGGTTTTAAAAATGTGGAGACTCTTCACAATGTGGTCAACCCAAGTTTTAAACAAAGAGCGTGTGGTTATTCTCCCTCTTTTGCCCACTGGATCACCTGCAAAACAGGGTAAATAGGCATGTTATAAAAATAGAATATAACATTTTCTTAACAATCTCAAGCTTCATTAGAGAGTTTGGCTCTAAATCTTCTCTTACAACTGTTGTTGTTTCTCTGTTGCTGGACATCTCCATAACCCACTAAACAATGCTTTTCAAATCATTTTTTTAGGATCCGTGTGTTTAAAAATCAAAACAGAAAACACAAAAAAGATTTGAGCACGTATCTATGAGATTAACTACTAATTACCTTGGGTTGAAAAAATCCATCACTCTAGGGAAATTGTGTTTCTGAGACTCTAGGCTTGGCAAAAGAATATTATCATGACAGAAGTCTCTACTCTGAGCAAGCTATTGCGTAAAGAGACTGCATAACGCGAATGAGAAGCTAAAGGGCTTGCCATTGATGTTTCTAACCCGAGAAACCAATGTTAAGTCGCCATCTATGGCAAGTGAAACCTTAAGACNAAACCCTAAGATGGAACTTAAAACTGCATAGGGAAACACACACACACACATACATTAGTATCTGTAAAGAGAAAGAAGATAAAAGGCAAATGATGATGCTTTCTAACCTGTGAGGCCATTGCTTTAAGTCCTCTTCTGATGATTTGAGAAGAAGATCAACAAATGATTTTCCAAAGGACTCGTTTGAGGCAAGGGGAGGTGGGTTCTCATCGATGAGCCAGATTTTGTTCCTTGCAAACCCATGTTGATCCAGTGATCCACAATCTCCAAACTTCAAACACACACACACACACAAACAACTCAATTACAATGTTCAAATCAAACAATGAGAAATCTGAGGATAAAGTTACTTGAGGATAACAAATCTGTATCCCTCTACGCATTGATTTTGGGTGTTTGAAGAGAACGTACACAATTTCACATTTTGTTAAAAATCAGATCTTTATTATTCTTCCTTCTTTGATGGGGTTATGGTCTATACAATTAAGATACCTTGTTGCTAGTGAAAAGAAGCTCCTTGCCCTGGTAATTCCTCCACGAAATCACTTGTCCTCCATGTAAACTAATCTGCAAAATAAAAACCCACAACACATAAACGAAAGGCTCTAATCTGAGAGAGAGAGGTAAGAAGAAGAAGAAAGTTGAAACCTTTGCAGAAGCGCTGTGAGGGTTTCAGAGAAGGACTTGGTCAATGCCATTCCAATCTTTGGTAATCTCAGTAGTTGCTTTATCATCTCCACTTTGGTGAGAACATTGTTGCTACAGATGTTTGGTTTCGTTTTACCACTATAAAAGGATTGAAGAACAGAACTTAATGATCTAGACTGGTTGTGATGATAAATACAGAGAAGAAACGGAGATTGCAGGGAATGGAAACGCCAGACTCTACGTCGAAGAAGATTAGGTTTAGAGAGGTAGGCTTCACACGGGTCATGGTTAACTACTTTTAAAACCAAACGAAAGCCCATTTTCTCTTCAGTCTACAAAAGCGGTAGTGACATGGCAGTCAAAAGCATTTTTATTGGTTGATTTTTTAATTTGACGTGGATGCCTTTAGAGGGCTTGATATCTTACTTTTAGTATTGTAAGATTAAACGGCAACGTGATTTCTAGCGAATATCAAATGTTTTTAAAGTCACATTCAATATTCTCATATCTTTTACGGTATAATTTAATCTTGGTACTTCGGCGAGGAATTTCTGAGCTAGGAGTGGATCTGACTCCTTTACGAGCACATAATCTCTTTGTTGGATCTTTACGATGCTAGATCGAGTTGGAGTGGGGTGAAACACACCTCCATCAATCAATATATGTTTCTATTGCATTTATTTTCAGCTCAAAATTACAACTCTTCCTCTTAAGAAGACATCAGCTAAATACATATGAATTCAGTTTTCATCTAGTCATCTAGAGAATAAGCAAAAACCTAATAAAAATCAAAACTCGCACTTATTTTAAAATTCTAGAATTCTACAGAAAACAACATGTCTACTAGGCCAGCGCCGAAACTAGGCTGAACCAAAGGCAAACAAAATTTGTTTCCAATTTTTTTTCTTTCATATTTTATACAATTAGATATCCACTAAGGCACTAAACATGAAGCAGATCACAGATCACCGATAATGCTTCCACTATCATGTACCCGACTATGAAAAGGGAAGGTGTTCATGATGAGCGTAGAGATATTCTCGTCGAATTAATTTAAGTAGGTAAAGGCTTATGATTAGTGCAGGGCTGTCTAACAGTACACGTAAGTTGAACGGTCGAATAAGACCCCAAAATATAAAAATAAAAAATTTAAGAATTTTCAAAATATATAAATAAATTATAGTAAGAAACTTTAAAATTTTAGATATGATGCTAAATTTAGAATTTATAATTAAAAAAAATCAGACAAAGTTATTAAATGTTAAAATTACTTGATAAAATGTACGATTAATATTTTTTTTAAAGAGGGTCTAAAATTAATTTGAGACGGTCCTGGATTAGTGATTGGTCCAAAAAAGCCCTTGTAGTGTCTCTGAAGTAGAGTGAACTATTGTTGAACACGAAGTTGGTGGTGTTTCGCTGCAGTACACGCTAACTTAGATTATTCTAAATTTTAATCAAGAATACTCTAACAATGTTTTTGTAATACTATCACACGAAAGCCAAAAAATTTTTTTTTTTTTATTTTATATTTAAATAATAATTTATTATATATATAGATAAAAAATATATAAGAGTTTTTTGCCAGTTAATGAAGAATATATTTTTGAAAAATGGTAAAGATGAAAAGTAGTAAGCATAAAATTTCCCCAACAAATTTCATGTTAATCATAAACTAAATAGGAAATTAAAGTGGCACCCATAACAATACGATCGACAAGTACGGTTAGTAAATCTTGAATTATAGTACATGCAAGCATTGTACTACGTTCGAACAAACACTGTCACAGTGTACTATAAAAACGACAACGAGGATTGTGTTCATTTTCCAAAACGGTAGAAAAGATCAAGGAGATGTTTTTTTCCTGGATAAGAGTGAACATCATTGAGTGCAGCGTTGATGTAAATTCCGTTTTTCTTTTCTACCGTTGAATGGATTAAAACAATTTATACCAATACCAGCGTTGCGCTCAATTATGTTTTTCTAATTTACAGGAACAATTACGAAAGATATCTCTATAATATTATTTGAGAAGTCAATGTTCTATGTGTCGCTTTCACGTTAACTCTCACGATGGTTGATTACACTAATACCCTTAATGAATTAATTTACATTTAAAATACTATTATTTATTTATTTTATTTAGTTTCCTTTTAAAAAATTTCAAAAAAATTACACATATAATAAAAAGGAATTTTTTATAAAGTTCAAAAAAAGAGAGAATTGCAAAACGAAAATATATGTATATATAATATGATTTTATAAAAAAAGAAAAGTTCATAAAATAGTAATATTACATTTAAAAACTATTTTTAAATGACATAAAATATAATTTTGAAGTAATAAAATACTTTCTGTATATCTATATTTTCTTAGATGAAAATTATAAATTTCTATATAATGTAATTTCATTAAAAACAATTTACACAGATAATCTTGATATTAGAAAAAGAAATATTATTTCTTTTAAAATTTAATTTTAAACAATGCAAAAAACCATTCAAAATAATAAAAACATTTTTATATATCTATATATTTTCTTAGATGATTACATAAAATAATTAAGTAACATAAACTGATATATGTTTAACTGTCTAAAAATAATTTATAATTAGTAATATTCAAATGTTTTATTTATTTTATATATATTTAGTTGACTATAATATCTTTCAATTACAACAAAAAAATATCAATAAATTATATTTTAATTATATAATATTATTTTTAAATACAATCACATTTTTTACTGCTTATTTTTAAGAGATATTCAAAAAAACTAAAGATAATTTTCAAAATAAACATCGTTTGATTAAATTGTTACAAAATAGTTTAAGGAGGTAAATATATTATATTTTATCATTATTAAAGTTATTTTTTCTTAATATTAAATTTTCTTTTAATTTTATGTTTTTATGTTTGTAACTTAATAGAACCATAACCAAAATACCAAAGCAAATCTGAATTCTCATTTTTAAGATTATTTAAAATAAATTTTAGTCTCCATTCAATAAATTTAGAATTTATAAAATATTTAATTATCGTATATATTGATATGTGCTCATGAGCTTTCAAAAATGTATCAATTACTTACGCATGTAACTTCTTATTGATCATCGCTTTATTTTCTAATATATATTTTACAAACATTAACATAGAATTTTATAAATATTATGGAAATACATGCACATAAATTATAATAACAATAATTATACACATTTTAAATTTGAAAGAATATATGTAACTCAATATACTCACAACATGAGTGATTCGATTAATCCAACTTATATCTAAAATCATAGATTTAACTACGAAAGAATATATAATTTTATAAGAATAGTAATTTATTTTATAAATATAATCATAAGACAACTAAAAGCATATTAAAAATAAAAATAGAATATTAACCAACTGCTACAATTTAGTTATTTTGAAAAATTTATATATATGCATGAGATTTCAGAATATTATCGTTTCATTATATTAATTTATGTAATTTGGAATCAAACACTTTAGTTTATTTATTTTTATTTCATTCTAAGCACAATATATCTTAAGTTATACATAGTTTTCATAAAATATATTCATATATCTAAGACAACAACCACCTAAATGCAAATAAAAAATTAACCAAAATTTTAATATATGGAATAAAAATATTACAGTTGAATTTCTAGATGCAATCCAATTTACCCAAATGATAACTAAATCGAATGAAAAAAAAAACAAAATCGATTAGATATAACATATATAAAATCATATGTATAATTAAAGTAACATAATATTATAAATATAAATGATGCATATAAATTATAAATTAATTTAAAATTTAAAATAAGTAGTAATCAATTATTATAATATATTTACTTTAAAAATATTTATACCCGTGCATGAGCACGGAAAAATCACCTAGTGTACTATCTATCGTCTGCTTAAATTTTGTTCGATCCACAAATTATTATTTTTTGGCTCTAATATCACCATTTTGGGACATAATAATGAATCCTCTAAGCGTGAATATTTAATTAGGATAACCTAATATAACTGGAAGAATAAATAATTGTATCTTTAAGGTGCAAAATTTTATGGGTTGTTAATATCTAAAATATATCTCTAGTTCAACATAGGGACGAAGACATTATTATTAATTTTGAGTTAGTCGAAAATCCCCCTATATATTAAATGAGAATTCACTTTAGTGATTTCTGGTGACGTGTCGCTCATAGGTAAAATTTCAAAAAATTGTTATAATTTGATTGGTCGATTGTTTTTAATTTTTATTTATTTAAATTAAATCTAAAAATTTAAGGTAAGCCTAAAAACATTTAACATCACTTGCCATATAATCTAAAGAATATTACAAATAACAATTTATGGCAACTAATTCTCAAAATTATCGAAAGATTAATAATGTTTTATTTATTACTTTTAATATTTATAAACTATAAAATATAATGAACGAATTTTTATATAAGATAATTATAATAGTTTTATACTCTACTTGATGAATTGTATTCGAATATAATTATATAATAACTATTTTAAATATTACAAAATCCAAACATGTTTATTAATATGATTTTTAAATTATTTATCGTTGTTTACAGAATAAATTTATCAGAATTTTAAAATTATTTATATAATGTTATAAATTATTTATAAAAATATAAATCCTACTATATATTGATTGAGAAGTCACATAAGTGATTTTTTTATTACGTGTTGATCATAAATGAACTCTTCAAATTGTTATAATTTGATTGACCGATGATTTTTAATTTTATTTATTATAATTATATCTAAAAGGAAAGGATAATTCAATTACCACTTTCCAAATAATCTACATAATATTAGAAATAATTATTTATGGTAACTAATTGTTGAAACTATGAAAGAGTAATAATGCAATCAATTTTTTTATATTTATAAATTACATAAAATAATAAACAAAAATGTTTATTAGAATTGATATAGTAATTTAATATTCGTATAGAAAGAATTATATTTGTATATAAAGTATCATAATAACTATTAATGTCTAATAATTCAATGCATGCTTTATAAATCATTTATAAAATTATAAATACATTTATAAAATTATTTATTTTGGCTTATCAGATGTTTTAAATTATTATAAGAGGTTCTAAGTCATTTATAAAAGTTTATACATTAATTTATAAAATGTATTTTGAAAATTTATCCTCCTATTACAATATTTTTTTCATTTTTAATGGTAAAATTCATCAACTATGTTTACTTAGTGTAGAAATCCCTAAACTAAAGATTTACTGGTATTAAGGATAATTATGACCTGTTAGAGTTTAATTCATTAAATAAAGTTAGTCTATGGGATTTTTCGTTAAATACTTAGTTTGGGGGATTTTACCCAAGACAAACTTAGTTGAGGGATTTTAACGTTAAAATTTCTTATTCTTTCCTTATTATCTATTATTTAAATCCTTATAGTAGGATTTGTTTTATCAAAAACCAGTTGTAATCAACTGACGAGATATTTTCTTTCCTAATATCATGCATTTAATATTTAAATATATATAGCAAGATTTTGAGTTACCAAAATTATGTATATATTATAATCAGAATATCTTTAAAAATTTATTAGAAGGTATTCTATCTCATACCTGAATTAAAATTTATTAGAAGATATTCTATCTCATAGCTTCTCTTGAAAGTTAGGTCATTTAGAAACTTAAACTAATTTGTTATATAAATATCACGCCACCCCTATTAGTTTCACGCATCTATCTTTTAAGTTTTCATATGTTTTTGATCGTTCTAATTTAAATTCTACTTTTGTGATCTTGCGCAGGTGTATGATAATCAATAATTAACTCATAGACGGAAACACCATTACTGGTAATTTTATGGGAGATTCTTCTTCTCTGTTTATTTTTGTTATTTTCCTCTCCATGTTGTATCTCTATCTATATTTTTGCATCAGTAGTGATTCAACTAACAAAAAGAGACGACACTGTTTATCCAGGAACTGATCATCCCTTTCGAAAAAGGTAATTCTTTTTTTTTATAAAGTTAAATCACTTAGCAAGAATATAATATAAGATGTGTATGCTAATCAAGTGCAATTTATTTATTTTGTGTGATCCTCTTCAGGTACGTCTGAGAGCCAAAGGTAATCTAAAAGATTTTTAAAAAATTTGAAACTCATTGACGTTGTCCTATCAATTATATAATTTGTTATCTTTTGGGGATTGTTTACATCTTTAAATATTTTTGTTAGAATTACCTCTTTTTGACTCAAAGCTTAGAGAAGGAAACCGTAAATCATCACTGCTATTACAATGAAACCAATGATAATAAATCTCAAGTAATTCAAATCTCTCTTTTATATTTCATGGCTGATTTTTTTATTGGGGTTATGCGTGAAAGATTTGTTTTTTTTTTCTCAATTATATTTTTCTGATTTTTAAGATTAGTGTTAAATGTGATCGTTTGAAGCATAATACATTCTCAGAACACACCTCCATGATAAACACTTCTGTGTAAATTGTGTCAATTATGTTAGTGATTTTGCATCTGAGTATTGTGACTGATGTTCCAAGAGAGAAAGCGTATTATCTCAAATCGAGATTGTTGGGAAAGGTAATTGGTTTATAGATGTAATTGGATAATTGACATCTAAAGGATACATTTTATTAGATAGTACCAAGCAGTCTTTTTAAACCTTTTGAACTCTAACTTTTTGAACTAACAGAATAATCATGCTTAATCTATAATCAGTTCACAGAGTTATGTATCTAAAGGATACGCTTTATCAGATATAAATGATACGTTTTATTAGATAGTACCAAGCAGTCCTTTTAAACTCAAACAATGCCATGTTCTGAGTTGTACACATTGTAATGACATTTTTTTTCCTTGCGGTGTGTATTCAGATAGCAATTGTGAAGTGCAGATATGAAGTAATATCAACCAAAATTAAGAAAAGTCTTTTAAAAGCATAGATAATCACATTAGTCTCTCTTGAACATGTCAAACAACCAGCAGTTTTGCCAGACCCGAATTTCTTAAACATGTTTTCTACTTTCTATTTTCTTATTATTTAGTTTCATCTGATGAGAAGTTTGAATCACAGACTCTTGACATTTTAAAATTTATATTATTTGTTTGTGTAATGGTGCAGAAGTTTCAATGAGACCGGCTTATCCTTCTTCCAAGAAAGTAAAGGACTATGACAAGCTTGAAGCTGAAGTGAAGAAAAATAGAAGGATGATAAGCTTGAAGGAGATGCTGCTTTGAACAAGTTCTTCCGTGAGATATATTTGAATTCTGATGAGGATATGAGGAGTGCTAGAGAAAATCATTTGTGAGTATCTATCTATCTATATTCATATTTAGTCTTTCTTCTCTCATGGAGATTACAATGTCTTTGGCATTTTGATTGACTCTTTTGCAGTATTGCACAATCAATAGGTGGAATCTATTGGGACAGTGCTTTCAATAGACTGGAAAGATGTTGGTGCTAAAAAAATCGAGAGCACTCTTCATGATGATATGGTGCTCAAGACATGGGAAATATGATCTTATATGATGTGTGGGTTTTACCTTAATCTAGACATAACTCGAAACCTTGATCTTATGGTCTGGTTTCTCTACTTTATGGACTTAAGGTACTTTGTATTTTCCATAACTCATATTGTTTATACGAAACACTGAAATTTTTAACCTAAACGTTCTAATGTATTCTTTGTTCATATGAACATAGTATAAATATCAATATGTAACATCGAATCTTTCATATTAACCACATATATGTAATATAAGTATTATATAGTTGTAAATATGTAATTATCAATTTAGGAGGCGACTGGTTTTCCCGCAACCACCCGCAAATGCAGCTTTTGCGGTTGGTAGCGGTTGTCAGCGGTTTACAACAATCACTCAAATCGCTCTAAACCGCTTCAAACCGCTCCGAATCTCATAAATTCAAACTAGCTCCAGCTAGTGTTTGCGATTGCGAGCGGTTGCGGGAGGGTAAACTTTTTTTTTTTAAACAATATATATACAAAAGTAAAAATATTTAATAAAAAAATTAAAATTGAAATTATCCCCCTATATATTAAATGAGAAGTCACTTTAGTGATTTCTGGTGACGTGTCGCTCATAGGTAAAGTTTCAAAAAATTGTTATAATTTGATTGGTCGATTGTTTTTAATTTTTATTTACTTAAATTAGATCTAAAAATTTAAGGTAATTCTAAAAACATTTAACATCACTTGCCATATAATCTAAAGAATATTACAAATAACAATTTATGGCAACTAATTCTTGAAATTATAGAAATATTAATAATGTTTTATTTATTACTTTTAATATTTATAAATTATAAAATATAATGAACGAATTTTTATATAAGATAATTATAATAGTTTTATACTCTACTTGATGAATTGTATTCGAATATAATTATATAATAACTATTTTAAATATTACAAAATCCAAACATGTGGATTAATATGATTTTTAAATTATTTATCGTTGTTTACAGAATAAATTTATCAGAATTTTTAAATTATTTATATAATGTTATAAATTATTTATAAAAATATAAATCCTACTATATATTGATTGAGAAGTCACATAAGTGATTTTTTATTACGTGTTGATCATAATTGAACTCTTCAAATTGTTATAATTTTATTGGCTGAAGACTTTTAATTTTATTTATTATAATTAGATCTAAAAGGAAAGGATAATTCAATTACCACTTTCCAAATAATCTACATAATATTAGAAATAATTATTTATGGTAACTAATTGTTGAAACTATGAAAGAGTAATAATGCGATCAATTTTTTTATATATTTATAAATTACATAAAATAATAAACAAAAATGTTTATTAGAATTGATATAGTAATTTAATATTCGTATAGAAAGAATTATATTTGTATATAAAGTATCATAATAACTATTAATGTCTAATAATTCAATGCATGATTTATAAATCATTAATAAAATTATAAATATATTTATAAAATTATTTATATTGGCTTATCAGATGTTTTAAATTATTATAAGAGGTTCTAAGTCATTTATAGAAGCTTATACATTAATTTATAAAATGTATTTTGAAAATTTATCCTCCTATTACAATATATTTTTTATTTTTAATGGTAAAATTCATCAACTATGTTTACTTAGTGTAGAAACCCCCAAACTAAAGATTTACTGGTAGTAATGGTAATTATGACATGTTAGATTTTAATTCATTAAATAAAGTTAGTCAATGGGGTTTTTTGTTAAATACTTAGTTTGGGGTTTTTTTACCCAAAACAAACTTAGTTGAGGGATTTTAACGTTAAAATTTCATATTCTTTCCTTATTATCTATTATTTAAATCTTTATAGTGGGATTTGTTCTATCAGAAACCAGTTGCAATCAACTGACGAGATATCTTATTTCCTAATATCATGCATTTAATATTTAAATATATATATAGCAATATTTTGAGTTACCAAAATTATGTATATATTATAACCATAATATCTTTAAAATTTGTTAGAAGGTATTCTATCTCATATCTAAATTAAAATTTATTAGAGGATATTCTATCTCATAGTTTTTCTTGAAAGATAGGTCATTTAGAAACTTAAACTAATTTGTTATATAAATATCACGCCAGCCCTATTGGTTTCAGCATCTATCTTTGAAGTTTTCATATGTTTTTGATCGTTCTAATTTAAATTCTACTTTTGTGATCTTGTGTAGGTGTATGATAATCAATAATTAACTCATATACGGGAACACCATTACTGGTAATTTTATGGGAGATTCTTCTTCTCCGTTTATTTTTGTTCTTTTCCTCTCCATGTTGTATCACTATCTATATTTTTGCATCAGTAGTGATTCAACTAACAAAAAGAGACGACTCTGTTTATCCAGGAACTGATCATCCCTTTCGAAAAAGGAAATTCTTTTTTTTATAAAGTTAAATCACTTAGCAAGAATATAATATAAGATGTGTATGCTAATCAAGTGCAATTTATTTATTTTATGTGATCCTCTTCAGGTACTTCTGAGAGCCAAAGGTAATCTCAAAGATTTTTAAAAACTTTGAAACTCATTGACGTTGTCCTATCAATTATATAATTTGTTATCTTTTGGGGATTGTTTACATTTTAAAATATTTTTGTTAGAATTACCTCGTTTTTGACTCAAGGCTTAGAGAAGGAAACCGTAAATCATCACTGCTATTACAATGAAACCAATGATAATAAATCTCAAGTAATTCAAATCTCTCTTTTATATTTCATGGCTGATTTTTTATTGGGGTTATGCGTGAAATATTTGTTTTTTTCTCAATTATATTTTTCTGATTTTTAAGATTAGTGTTAAATGTGATCGTTTGAAGCATAATGCATTCTCAGAACACACCTCCATGATAAACACTTCTATGTAAATTGTGTCAATTATGTTAGTGATTTTGCATCTGAGTATTGTGACTGATGTTCCAAGAGAGAAAGCGTATTATCTCAAATCGAGATTGTTGGGAAAGGTAATTGGTTTATAGATATAATTGGATAATGGACATCGAAAGGATACATTTTATTAGATAGTACCAAGCAGTCCTTTTAAACCTTTTGAACTCTAACTTTTTGAACTAACAGAATAATCATGCTTAACCTATAATCAGCTCAAAGAGTTATGTATCTAAAGGATACGCTTTATCAGATATAAAGGATACGTTTTATTAGATAGTACCAAGCAGTCCTTTTAAACTCAAACAATACCATGTTCTGAGTTGTACACATTGTAATGACATTTTTTTTCCTTGCGGTGTGTATTCAGATAGCAGTAGTGAAGTGCAGATATGAAGTAATATCAACCAAAATTAAGAAAAGTCTTTTAAAAGCAGAGATAATCACATAGGCCTCTCTTGAACATGGCAAACAACCAGCAGTTTTGCCAGATCCGAATTTCTTAAACAGGTTTTCTACTTTCTATTTTCTTATTATTTAGTTTCACCTGATGACAAGTTTGAATCACAGATGTTTGACATTTTAAAATCTATATTATCTGTTTGTGTAATGGTGCAGAGGTTTCAATGAGACCGGCTTATCCTTCTTCCAAGAAAGTAAAGGACTATGACAAGCTTGAAGCTGAAGTGAAGAAAAATAGAAGGATGATAAGCTTGAAGGAGATGCTGCTTTGAACAAGTTCTTCCGTGAGATATATTTGAATTCTGATGAGGATATGAGGAGTGCTAGAGCAAATCATTTGTGAGTATCTATCTATCTATATTCATATTTAGTCTTTCTTCTCTCATGGAGATTACAATGTTTTTGGCATTTTGATTGACTCTTTTGCAGTATTGCACAATCAACAGGTAGAATCTATTGAGACAGTGCTTTCAATAGACTGGAAAGATGTTGGTGCTAAAAAAATCGAGAGCACTCTTCATGATGATCTGGCGCTCAAGACATGAGAAATATGATCTTATATGATGTGTGGGTTTTACCTTAATCTAGACAGAACTCGAAGCCTTGGTCTTAAGGTCTGGTTTCTCTACTTTATGGACTTAAGGTACTTTGCATTTTCCATAACTCATATTGTTTATACGAAACACTGAAATTTTTAATCTAAACGTTCTAATGTATTCTTTGTTAATATGAACATAGTATAAATATCAATATGTAACATCGAATCTTTCATATTAACCACATATATGTAATATAAGTATTATATAGTTGTAAATATGTAATTATCAATTTAGGAAGCGACTGATTTTCCCGCAACCATCCGCAAATGCAGCTTTTGCGGTTGGTAGCGGTTGTCGGCGGTTTACAACAATCACTCAGATCGCTCTAAACCGCTTCAAACCACTCCGAATCTCATAAATTCAAAAGCTGGCTCCAGCTAGCGTTTGCGGTTGCGGTTGCGAGCGGTTGCGGGAGTGTAAACTTTTTTTCTTTTTTTTTGAACAATATATATACAAAAGTAAAAATATTTAATAAAAATATTAAAATTGAAATTATGAAAATATTAAAATATATCTATTATATTTTAATTAATATTATAAAATTTTATAATAAAAACAATTTCAATAAATTTTCAAAAATTAAAATTATAACTTTCTAAATATAAATTTTATATTTATTATAATTTTATGATTTTTGATATTTTTATAATTATATTAAATGTAAATATTGTTAATTTATTATTTGACTGTTACCGCATTTGGTAGTTAACCAATCATAAGTCACCCGCAAACACCAATTTTTAACCGCAGTATCAGTCGTACAAATCTCTTAAAACCGTTAGAAACCGCAACTGCCCGCATCCACAAACTCCCGCAACCGCAACCGCTGCATTTGAACCAGTCAGACCCTTAATATTAATGTTAATGTCGGCACATGCCTGGGGACGGTCCACCTAGTATCTTTATTAAGTTTGAACTAATTATATATTAAAAATTAACTGATTAAAAATAATTTAGCCGGGACAAATGTCCACCGGTCATAATAACGCAGGTCCACCACTGGTTCCACATGTGTTATGGTTTGTTTTGTCATTTTTTTTATTACTAGGTGACCGGTCCGTACCGTGTGCGGACATAAGAACATGACCGTTCCGCATTCTGTGTTCTCTCTCGGTCCGTACCTCACGAGAGGGAACACAGTAACGTCAGTATAAAGAGACAGATATTGTGTGTATGTATAATTGCAACGTCACAAAATATTTTATGTGTTTACGAAGATACTTTCATTCAAAAAATGGAATAAATAGTGTATAGTTTTAGAAGTAACAGATTTTATATTATCATTAATTAGAATTGTATTGTATATGTTTCGTAATTCTTTATTTTAGGTGAATAATATTATTTTTCCATAAATAATAAACAAACATTTATGTAGACATATTAAAAGAAAATATAATAAAAATCAAAATATTATCCATAAATAATATAAATTATGAAGTACATTTCTCGATAAAGAAAGCAAATTCAATTAGAAACTTGCAAAAAATTAAATAAATTTTGTAAGCAATTTGACGGGTTAACATTATTTGATAGATTTATAAATTTCTAAATTTTATTGAACATGAAATAATATTAAATTGACATACCGTCATCGGTCTCCTAACTCATCACAACCCATCTAGCAAATACAAAAAATAAATAATTGCAACAGTTTATTTATTTTAAAATTTGTATTTGAAAAAAAAAGTAGATTAAAATTACGTACCGTGACTACGAAATATTCTGAAAAACTTGTTTGTAGACAACATTCAATATTTTTGTCTGCGGCTTCCCTTCTTTACCAGTTATTAGGATTTTTAATCCAGATCTCGACTTAACTCTTGAAAGTGCAACTTTGCCTTGCATTTTGTAAGCATTTTATAAATTATTTTAAAATTATGATAAATTTATTCTTTAAACAACGATAAATAATTTAAAAATAATATTAATAAACATTTTTGGATTTTGAAATATTTAAAATAGTTATTATATAATTATATTCGAACACAATTCATCAATTAGAGTATAAAACTATTATAATTATCTTATATAAAATTTCGTTCATTGTATTTTATAGTTTATAAATATTAAAAGTAATAAATAAAACATTATTAATCTTTCTATAATTTCGAAAAGTAGTTTCTATAAATTGTTATTTGTAATATTCGTTAGATTATATGGCAAGTGATGTTAAATGATTTTAGACTTATCTTAAATTTTTAGATCTAAATTAAATAAATAAAAATTAAAAACAATCGACCAATCAAATTATAACAATTTCTTGAAACTTCACTTATGAACCCCAATCTGTGATAGATCAGTCCACGAGATTCACAAAAAAAACCTAAATCCCTTACAGGTTAGGTTACTTAAACGTAGATTTGTCAATTTGACATATATGCACCATGTTGGTAAGTTGACCACGATTATTGGTGGAACTAATATCCGGTCTAATAAAAAAAAGTAGCTGGTTTGATTATTAATTTTCTATATTTTTTTACTGCTTTGAAAATGACCTCATGAATTAAATAAAAAATGCATAATGCTAGGTTACTTATAAGATTGTATATTCAACAAAAAAAATTGATATAAGATAGTATTACTAAATGATACTATGTAATACTTTCCCCGGACTATATTCAACAAAAAAAGAGAAAGTACTAAAGAACCTCTTCAATAACTGCTTTAACTTGGCGAAGCTTCTCAGCATGTTCAAGGTCTTCTGGATCACCATCACTCTCACGACCTGGTCTACATATAAAAAAAAGAAGACCATAATGTCGTCACCAGTATTCAACACATGGAAATGATAGATCAGACATGCTTTTTGGAGACAAGACACAAAGAGTTGAGTTCATGGTTCTACCTTGTACGGGGAACTAACATTCTTGTTGCATCTAATAGGTCTTGCAACTGGACTGCACTTTTTAGTTTTGTCTACAAAAAGAAAAAAAAAATATAAAATGAATCAAGGCTCTGATAAAAGATGGATGACAGAAAAGCTGGAGCCTCTCGCACCTCAGCTCTTGGCTTTCCACCATTGTACTTCAGCATCAGGTTTAACAGTTTCTCCTCTGTAACATTTAGTTTCACCTTCTGTTTTGGAGTTCGATCGCCACTGTCATGTAATAACAAAATTTTAACAGATAGAAGTATAAAGGAGATAAATGTGATTTATATGCTTAGAAAACATACTGTCGAATAACAGCAATGACACAACGTAGCTCTTCTCAGTTCCCATTGCCTTGGCAGGTTAGTCCTTTAGTAGGCTGTACATGTTTATTGAACTTCCAAGGCAAAGTGGATGGCAGAGTCGATGAAAGATGAGGAGCCTTTGCGTCTAAACACATTTTTCTTAGCACACAAGCAGCATCGTCGTAATACCTTAATAGTATGAGAGGAGAGATTTGTGAATAATACTTTAAAGAATGAAAAGAGAATGTTTGTATTTTAAGACCTTGGGTGTCTTATATATATATACATTCGATTTATTTCTCATGTTAATGACGCACAATATTTTGCACAATAAATAATGAAATCGTTTAAAGAAAGATATTAAATGTGTATTGTCAAAAAATGATTTGCATATGATATGATTTTAACTTGCGCAAGTAATCCATATTAGAAAGGTAAGTTATTAAAAACAAACAACCTAATTAGAAACATTAAAATATTTTGTAAGCAATGTAATAAATATGATATCAACATGCGCAAGTTTACCGTTTGAATAATAAAGAAAGTTTTTAATATTTGTCTTAATTCTAAATCTTGCCCAAGGGTAAACTAAATCGATAATATTTAATGATTTCAACTTGCGCAAGTAATCCATATTGTGAATAAGTGATTTGCATATTTAATGATTTCAATTTGCGCAAGTAATCTATATTAGAAAGGTAAGTTATTAAAAACAAATTTTGTCAATAAGTTATTTGCATATTTAATGATTTCAACTTGCGCAAGTAATCCATATTAGAAAGGTAAGTTATTAAAAACAAACAACCTAATTAGTAGGGGTGGGCACTTTACCCGATATCCGAAGTGGCACCCGAACCCGATCCGAAAATGCATGTCAAGTTTTTTATTTAAAAAATTAACAAAAAGTTACATCCAAATTTTTTTAAAAACATAACTAAATTAATGCCTTTTTAGTTTTAAATTTTTATGTCCAAATCTATTAACCATTCAATCTATTAAAAATAAAAAAATTAGTTAACCGAAAGTTATATTTTTAAATATAAGAAACTTGAGAAATGAAAATTTTAATTTTTTTTTTCAAAATCTAAATATCCGAACCAGATCCGAAATAACCGAATCCGAACTAAAAATACCCGAACCCGACCCGAAGTACAGAAATACCCGAACGGGTTCTACACCTCTATACCGAAATACTCGAAAATCCAAAATACCTGATCCGAACCCGAATGGGTACCCGAACGCCCACCCCTACTAATTAGAAACATTAAAATGTTTTCTAAGCAAATGTAATTAATATGATATCAACATGCGCAAGTTTACTGTTTGAATAATAATGAAAGTTTTTAATATTTGTCTTAGTTCTAAATCTTGCCCAAGGCTAAACTAAATCGATAATTATTATCCCCTAGCTATATATGGGCTTAACGAAATCGAAAATAGTTTTGGGCTTGTCTACATAAGCGATTGATTAAAATAAATAAAAAATAAAATTCAAAAAAATCGACCAATAAAATTATAAAAATTTTTCTGAGAAGCTCTATATTAATGTCATGTCAGCAGAAATCACTAAAGTGACTTCTCTTTTAATGCAGATTTTCAGCTACTTCTTTATGGCGGATATTGCGAGAAAATGTTATTAACAAAAAGGAACAATTATTCTTTAACACACCATTTATAGGAGATGTAACTAAATACCATACGGTTTACATACTTAAGATAAGAACACTTAGCAAGATTACAAGCAAATAATAATGATCTTGGCGAATAAAGAAAAAGCAGAATGATCTCCAATTAGTTAAGTGAATAATTGGTTTGAAGAAATGATGACTAATCAGAAGGCATTCTTCTTACCAATAAGCCATAGCCAACCCAACGAAGTTCCTGCAACTATTCCTCCTGTTAAGAAAACCACCAGCAAGTTCCCTAACGCATTCTTTTCTGGACCCTTCACAAAAATAAAACCAAATTTTCTTTAAGAAAATCAGACAAAATGTGAGACTGATTGTCCGTTGTTCAAATCTCAAACAATGCTATTTTTTGCGTATATACATATTCAAAGATAATGTTGTTAACATTAATATCATACACTTAACATGTTTTGTTTTCGTTAAAATACGCTAAGAAAGATAAAAGAAATCAAATCAATAATCTCTATTCAGAAAAAAGGTTAAAATGGAGTACCTTGTAGCCTTTAGGAGCAGTGATGAGAATGCAAACATTGAGATGTCCTGTTGTCAATCCCAAAAAAGTAACGAGCATAATCATCCATCCTTGATCACCAAACTTCGCAGAGAAGTAGAACGCCGGGATGAGGAAAAAACGTGACAAAGTTGCAATGGTGAGCCCTTTTCTGTTCTCAATCTTGAGCCATTCCACCAGCGGCGTATACCTCCCAACCAAGTTCCCACAATTGTACATCGCTACTAGGACAAGGGCATACCAAGAGCCTAGCCCATGATGTCCTGTGTTCTCATATAAGAACCCTGGAAAAATGGATAATGACAAAATGTAGATGAGGGCTAGATTCACTGCATAGTCTATGTTTTGAACTAAGAGCTCTTTGTTGTTTAGTCTTTGATTATTGGAAGCATCGTCAGTCTGCATAGAAGAATCAAGAAGGTAAAATGAAACCAGCTTTCAAAAAAAAAGAACCTAAAATGAACAAGTGTGAAGAATATTCCTAAAAATAAGAATTCAAAATTCAAAAAAAAGAATCAAGAAAGATAGATTCTTGATGAATCTGATTTTACCAAATATAAGGGTGAAGAATATTTCTAGAAAAGAATCAATTAAAAAAAAAGAATCAAGAAGGATAAATATTTGAAATATACGAATTTACCAAATATGATTGATTTTTGATACCAGCAGCAACAAGATCAGCAGTAACAGTTTTAGATCCTTCAGAAGCGGCTTTTCTTCGATAATACTTTACAATGGGGAGTTTAGGGAACACATATGCGTAAAGCATCACACAGAGAAACTGTATGAATGCTGAGATTGCTAAGAATATCACTGCAAAAAGAAAAACGAAAAAAAACAAGAGAATTGCGTACATTGATTTTCAAAAATGTTATACGGTTTTCAAAAATGTTTAAACTCACTTGCTCCTTTACGTAAACCGTCGTTTGAGTTCTCAAAGGCTGCTTTAGTCATTAGCCTAAAAGCTGAGGTTAGAGCACCAGCAACACCCAGACCAGCCATGAATGACTACAAAGAAGCAAGAAGATTGTATCTCTAGTAATATTTGTATAACCTAAACGATAATCTTGAAATTACGGTATAAATACCTGGATTAGTTCAGGGCACATCAAAGATAAATCACCGATCATTCCTCCTTGAACAGTAGCATCCGCGAGGCCAAAAGAAGCAACAATTGCGCATAAACCGATATAAGGTCCGACTCCACCACGTCCTCTTGTAGTCAAATCCAACTGTTTTTAAGTTTATACCAAAAACAGTTTATAAGAAGAATATTGAGTCCATAGTCAAATTAAATTCAGTTGTAGTTCAAAAAAGTCTTCACTTTCTTTATTGTAAGATTAAAAGAGACATTAGGTTTTAACTTACAACAATTAGCTATTAGAGCAAACCCATTATTTGGGTCTTCTCAGCTCAAGTCCACATCTGAATCAAAGCCCACAAGTGAGCAGAAGCCCAAAACTGAAGAAACACTTCAACGGTCTTCTGCAACACAGCTGGAGAAAGCACATGAAGTGTACGGGAAGAAGAAGATGAATCGTGCACCGGGACCAGCTGAGCTGTAGACATCTTCTTCTTCCCGTACACTTCATGTGCTTTCTCCAGCTGTGTTGCAGAAGACCGTTGAAGTGTTTCTTCAGTTTTGGGCTTCTGCTCACTTGTGGGCTTTGATTCAGATGTGGACTTGAGCTGAGAAGACCCAAATAATGGGTTTGCTCTAATATTAGCAATAGTGTGGATATTGTGAAAATAATATAACCAATCAGGTTACGTTTCCGGGTATTGATTTTCGATTCGTGGTATGCAAGAATCACAATTGTTCCAAGCGCAAAGGGCTGGTATACAAGTACTAGTACCCTTGACGGATGATAATCCTACAAAAAAACATAAAAAACTTTTCAACTTTTTTTTTAGATAACCAAAACAGAATTGACCGAACAAAAACCGAACCGGAAAAACTTTGTAGTAGTAGTCTGCGATAGTGAGCAGACTGTTCCAAGAAGCGAGACCTCCGATTCCAAGAATACAACATATGACCTTTGCTTGAAACTTCCCCTGTTTTATTTATTTTCTTATAAAATTCAGACAAAACAAATTTTTTCGTTTGAAAAATAAAAACAAGATTTTTTGGTTTTACATTAAAACCAAAACAATGAAAGATCTTTGGATCTAAGGTTTTGGTGTCGTGGAAACTTACCTGAAGCTTTTCAGGAGCTTGATTCTCGTTTCCATCGGCCATTTTCAAATAGTTGTTGAGGGCTCAAAAGAACATAAACCCTGTTTCAAGATTCAAGTATTGGACTCAACTCAAGATAAATTTTATTCTTTTGGTGAGAAAAATCTGTCATGGAAGTTGGAACTTAGCAAAAGGTTTTGAGGATTTTTGTAGAGCCAACGGGTTTGTTTATTTTATTACGATAAAAAAAAAGCTTTCATGTGATCCCAAAACAAAAGTTGCTTGAAATAGTCTGAATCCCAAAGTACTAACAACTCCAGTGTTTGATTCTTTTTTTTTAACTATCCATCTGAAAGCAAAGCCTTCCCCCAAGAATAACGAGCCTCCTTCATTTGACTGCATATTTTAATCAAAATCATCACATGTTAAAAATATTATTATATATTTTTGAATAATATGAGATATAATGGGAAAGTTTTCCCTAGTCAAAAGGAAACATTATATTATTAATAAAATTAATGGCTCAACTAACTTATATATTTTTATAAAGAAATTGAACTCCATAGTCCATATCAAAGATTTATTCCATGATTAAAGTAGCAAAGCGCTATTTCAGACACTGTCGGAAACATAGTAATCTGATATATGGCCATATACGCTATTTTATCTGTATGTAACATCTCTCTTCCTCATCTCTATATGTTCATCGTCTCTTTCTGTTTTTTTTGACTGAAGGCTTGCATATATATAAAAAAGAAAAAAAATGTTTTACAGTATTTCATGGCTTTAGTCCCACCATAGTTTTAACCCATAATCCACAGAACCCATATTTAAAGATCAAAAAGCCCAGGAATGGCCTATAGTAAGTGAGGAGTCTCTCTCAATCAAGTTTCCGTCAAAAGCCAAGTTTGCATGTACTGAGATGAAATAGTCGGCGAGGTGAAAATCTGTAAGCTAGGAGGCGATCAGTGATTTGTCGAGTGATGAGCCGGAGTAAAGCATCTGGAGATCGGAACTGTTGGGAATGAAGTCATTTGTTTCTTTCCTGCCAAATCCAGTAGATTGACGATTGCCAACAGATCAGAGCAAAGCGTTTTTGAATTTTGTTACCTCTAATAGATTGCATCTGAGTCAAAGTCTGATCCCAGTGCTGTTGTGGCCGCAAACATCGCCTCTTTCTTTCTCCCAATTTTTTTTAACATGTCTTTTTCTGCCCATGCTTGTATTATGATGTGTAAAACAACTTGTTGAACCTGCCTCTTTGTGGTGCCTAGGCTTGGTCCGTCGTATAGTGATGCCTAAATATTGTTTTGATAAGTCAAAAAGAGGTTAGAACTTAGAACTTTAAACTCTACACAGCATCAACAAGAGTGTTAACCTGCATAACGACAAACTCTCTAAGGACATCTCTAACCCATGTCACTATTTTAGTGTCAAAGTTATACTATTTTAACGTAATTATAACACTAAATTGTTTTGGATCTCCAAGCACAACACCAAATATTATACTAAAAATAATATTTTTATTATTATATTATTAAACAAGATTCTTTTAGTTTTTAACAGTTTAATAAAATATTTATTATTTATGACTAAAATATATTAACTTATACTAAAACTGTAACTATAAACATAGTATTTCTAATGTATTTTTTAATTTAAAATTTCAGTGAATTAAATTTTGTTATGTATTTTTTAACTAGTTTTTAATTTGTTTTCATATAAATTAACATTTTATATTAAATAAACTAAGAGATAACAATACTAATATGACATATTTATTTCTATTAAAAGATCAGATCCAATTATAAAATAATAAGTAAATGAAATATAATCAAATATAGTTACAAAATATTTAAATAAACAGTTTTTGAAAAAAGGGTTTAGCCATTGCTACAATATAATACCAAATATAGCGGTAACACTGTAGTAAAAAATAGAATTACACTAAATGCAGTTGATTTTACTGTGCGGTCGGAGAGAGAAAATTGCAAATGTTACGCTACTTTGCAGTTATGTCTTTTGATTGTAGTTGACCTAAGAATACTGCTTTTTAAATTCCTAAAATTTTCTGACACCTAAAATACAGTTTCACCAAACTGGCTTTAGAGCATCAGCAATGCTGATACTCTCAATCTCGATAACCAAGATAAGTTTTTTTATTATTTTATTATTTTTATTTTTTATTTAGTTAAAAACAAAAAAAGAGCCAATCGCGAGTCCCCACGTGGCGATGTGACCCGCGCACAGTGAAGAATTTTTGGAAAATTAATTCTTACCTAAGGATTAATTTGGCACATACTTTTAAATATAATGGGTCCCATAAATTATTATAATCTATCTATATTATAATAGGACAGTTTCCTCACTCTTAAGAGTGTCCACCTGTCCATTTCTGTGGGACCCACGTTTGGTTTGGTTTCCTCACTCTGCTTTTTGTGATTGAGATTAGGGATTAATGGTTTTATCATTTTTGGTTTCTTCCACCTATGGTGATCGCCGTCTTCGCTGATCTTTCACTCCAGATACAATGAATCCTTCTCTCAACTCTTAGGCTCCCCTATCGTTCAATGTATTTGTCTTAATCTCGCTAATAAATGCTATTGCCATTTAACCCAAAACGGTGTCGACCTCTCTGTTTCCTTCATGTCAAATCTATAAATTGGAGAAAATTGATCTCATTCATTCCCTGATCGTCTTCTTCATCACGATTTCAACCGTCTATGGTGTTTCCGCGGATTCGGTAAAAGGCTGCGGTGGTTTTATCGAGGTTTATCACTCTTTCTTTCCCAATTCATTTTATACGTAGCTCTGCTTGGTTTTTAGAGTGTGTGAGATGCTTGCTTGGCAGCTAGATTCAGTTTAGTTCAATATTTTTATTACGATCGGATCTAGATTTTTCGGGTGATTTATATTTATTTAACGCTGCTAATTTACTAAACCTGCAGGCGAGTTCGTCTTTGGTCAGCTCTCGGAAAGGAGCAGATTGGAAACTTGATTATTCTCACATCACGGTAAGCTTTCTATCTGTTGACTACTAATGTTTTTATTTTCTTTCGCTGATACTTTTTTTGTTACCCCTTCAAATTATAAGGTTGAACTTCAAACAGTAGATGGATTGATGAAGGACAGTACACTGTGTCCCTAATGGCTACTATTTCATCCGTCTATGACAAGGTATTCTCATCAAACACCTTATATTTCTTTCGTGTGGGTCTGTTAAAGATGTATTTATTGGTTAAACAAGTGTTGCAAGTAATTTCTATCGTTTTTTTTCATAGGGCTCATTCATTCTCAAGATTAATGGACCTGAAGGATGGTCATGGAATCCAGATAAGGTTTACCTGAAATGTGGAGGGTAGTGGTTCGATCAAATGAGTGATGATGAAAATTGGAGAGGGGGAAAACAAGCAAACAATCTCATAAAGATGAACATGATAAAACTGCTAATTAAATAAATGAAGAATGGAAAAAGAAACTACTGATTAAACGAATGAGGAATGGAAAAAGAATGAGAGGGATACTAACAAAAAATACAAAAGATTAAAGTATGGCAACTTAACTCAACACCACATATTACAAAACCAATAATATAACGAAAACCCAAAGTTAGTAGTTAATATCTACAACAAATACAATACAAACTAATCCCGCGCTTGCGCGGAGATAACGATCCCTAGTAAGTTTAATGCTAAGGATTTTGTTAAAACTCACCATTGGAGGTGGTCTTAATGGTGCCATATCTCCTATTCTATCTTTGATTCTTTTTATTTTTTCTTTTCATTTTTTTCTTTTTCTCACCAACTAAAAAAATAACTTCCAGTGTTCAACAAAAAAAAAAAGATCATTGACATTTTATCGAAACGGTGGAGGCCACGGATTTGAGAGTAAATGTATTAGAGCATGATTATCCACAGAAACTCATTAGTGTTTCTTAGTGATTATTTAACTATATAAATGTAGTTCAGTACTTAAGAATTCTAGTTAAAAACCTATTCGATTATCCACAAAAACCCAATAGTGTTTCTATCTTCTTCTTCCTTGTGCTGTCTTCCTCTTCTTCCCCTGTTCAAAACCCACAAACTGAATCAAATCTACTAAAAAAGCAATTAAAAAATCAAATCTACTACAAAGGAAAAATTGAATCTAACGTTGATGAAATTGCGGAGGGTGGCGTCGATGAGATTGATGCGGAGGCGATGAGATTGGGCTGAGAGAATAGCTAGAGAAGAAGACGATGAGATTGATTGGGCATCGACGCATCGTTAACGAATGGATCAGACGCGTTCGTCGCCGGAGTTACGAGAGAGAGGTAGAAGACGAAGAAAGAAAAAAAAGAAAGAGAGGAAGAAAAAATAAAAAACATAAATAATCTACTTTTCATGGTTTGTTGACACGTGTTCTTAAAAATCCCTTTGAAAATGGTTCCGAAAATCCCATATTAAGGATCGGTAACATGCACTTTATTTACTTTTGATTTAGTTAAATGGCCCATTAACTTTAAAAATCCACAAGAGAAACTGGGATAATGGTGCTCTTAATGACCAAATAGGTGGAAATGGAAGATCTACGTTGAATATGGTGGTTATGGTTATGGTGGAGCCAAAGGAGGAAATAGTTGTAGATGTAGAAGCTCATACACAGATGCGACTCTCTCTAAAGTGCATGGATAATTGTTGATGTTGTATGGTTGAGTTTGATTCCAATAAGATAAATTCTACAATTGAATATGAACCTGGATTTGATTATTTTGGATGTTGTTAATCACATATTGGAAGCTGAAGGAGATGAATTTGAAGAGCGAAATCCTCTCTATATTTTTTTTGAGAAGCATTTCTAAGTAACATCATTACCACCATATATTTAATTTAAAAGAATGTCATACTGACATGTCATCATTAGATGGTTTCTTAATATACATATGAAAATGTGCTTCTTTTACTAGAATAGCTATAACATATGTTTATTTGTAATTTTCTGTCTTCATCTATACATATTTATTCTAATATAATACATATTAATATATAGAACCAAAAAACATTTTTAAATTATCTATGTGTTATTTACGTATTTTTATTTTTAGAAAGTCTTTAAAATTTTAAATAATTTATTAAGATTTTTTTTTTCAATCACCACAGAATATAAAATGTATAATATCATTTAAAAGCTATATAGATATTATATTTTATTATAAAATCATATAAGGTTTTAGTAATAAACTCATCAACTAATATTTTAATGTTTTAAACCCTTAACTTATAACCTGTTAATATATGTCATCCTCTCTCTATAATTTTGTATATGGATGAAAAGAGTTAAAAAGTTTAGTTGAAGGGTTTTATTACTAAAATCTCATACAATAATTTATAAAAGTTTTTGAAATTTGATAAAAGTTTATAAAATCACTAAATTGGAATTATTTAAAAAAAATATTTATAAAAACTTGTAATTGGTTATAAATTTTCATAAATAATATACAAGAAATTATAATGGCATATAAATCATTTACATAGGCCTGTTAATCACTTAGAAAATATAATAAAACCAGCTGTAAGGTTTTAAAATAAAGAATAAGTGTTTTAAAAGTTAACAATTACCATTTATAAAATTTAAAATAATTTATACTATTTTATAAAATATTTATAAAGACATATAAACTATTTATAAGAGTTACAAAATAATGTATAAAGCTTATATGGATTAATAAAATAATTTAGAAGGGCTTATAAATCATTTACAACAGTGAAAAAAATGAAGTTACGATGGTGAAGGCTTATAAAATCATTGATAAAGACTTCACCTTATCTGATCTAAGCCTTACATAATAAAAAAATGGTACGAGAAATCTATAATAATAAAACACGGTTTTCTCTCACCTCAGCCCTCTACGTCAGCAAGGAGGAATGAACATTTTTGGATACGTGGCATGCTCAAACACAAACCGAATCTGTGTTTTGTTCCCTATGTTTGTACTGGGCTTTCTAATTGCGGATGGGCTTTGTAAACAAATTTTTTTATGGCAGATGGGCTTAAAGAAAATGGAAAGCTACGTCAATATCGTTTTCTCTTCCTCGGGTTTCCTCTTCAAATTGATAAGGAACGATCATTCCTTTTCATTCCTGCAATTTTATTCCCGAACATTCCTTTTTTATTCACCAGTCAGACCCTTCATCTTGCCTACGAAACTTTTAGAGATGCCTTTCATCTCCCCGTAACGTCTCATGCTCCTTTACTACGTCCTTAACTCTGGTCTTCTACTTGATTATCATAAATATCGCACCTTTCGACGATGGCCACCACAACTCAAACGAGATCCAGAAGAATAGTTTGTTCTAACAACCAGTTACTGTACATCCGGGACGATCAGCGATTAGTATCAACCGCAGAAGAATGAATCAAAATTCAGATGGTAAGAATCAGTTATAAAGTCTAAGAGATCTGGACATTTGATATACCTTCGGTTCAGTTTTCAAATGTTGACAGGTTTCTTGGCCGTGTCTGGGATCCAATCAACATGGCGGATTACGGACTCCGAGGCGGATAGGAGTTTCGGAGGAGGCGGAGCAGAGGCTCCGTGGTGATTACATGTCATCATATTTTGTGAAGTTGAGGCCATTGGATTTTAATCCTAACCAAAGCTGTAACTTTCTCAGCCTTCTTTCACCCTAATTCGGCATTGTGTAATGAAGCGATGCAAGTTGTGCTAGCAGTGTGTTTCCTCTAGGAAGGCAAGGCGGTTGTTGATTCCATTGAGAATGAAATATTGTTTATCGGATCCATGGCACTACTTTTTGTTTTTGTTGTTAGGATAGTTGCACACGTGATGGACTTATTCACATATGGAAGCGATGAAGAAGAAGTTCTTAAACATGAGGAGCTTCCGTGAAATAACATGGAAGAGCTCCATAGACTTGCCTATGCTCAAGTCTTTCTTCTCATTCTTTGACTTGTCAGGTACTGTTTCTTTTATCACTTGTCATGTACCTTTCTCCTGTAAGAATATCAATCTAAGGTTGCAGAGAACTTATCCATGTTGGTACCTGTTGTGTATTCTTTATGTTTGGATTTTTTCAGAGCTCCTGTTTATATACCATCTTGCGAGCAACATGGATTACGCTTATAAGAACTGTTGTTCTGTTGGCAGCCAGGTAAAGACAATCAGTTGCTTATTTAAGTTACACCTATTTCCATTCTCTATTGTTGCTTAAAATCATAAGATCTTGTCTGAAGGCTTCACATGGTTATTACGGTTCTCCTGATGCAGAGTCTAGAGATTTGCCATATATATGAATTTAGTAATGCCAGCGCTAAACTTATGACAGTATTGACATGTTAAAAATCTGTTTTAGACTTGTGTTTTCTTATCTCAAAAGTTGCTGAAAAAACAGATTCCATCTGAAATAAGTTATGATGCTTAGATCTCTGGAGTGCATCACTGAAAACATGTGGAGAAAGGGTCAGGGATTTTTCGACTTCAGCGAGCCCGGGCCGAGCACTGTCTAAAAGTGATGGTTGTCAACAGCTGTTTTATTATGTTGGAAAATCATTGTCTAATAAAAGTCTCAAGGTATATATATATTCTCCAAGTCATACTCCAAAAATATTTCCTTATGTAATTGCCCTTTTTATTTCATACTTTAACATGCAGCAATGAGAGGGCCTGGTGGAGTTGCTGGGTTTAGAATCACAGATCTCTGGCAGTCTTGATTTTATTTACAAGTATTAGTCATCGATCTCTTCTGCTTTTTGTGATAATGATTTTTGGTTCTGTAATTACATATGAGCTCACTTTTTCTCTTTTATTTGGCTGCCTTAGACTCGATGTAACTTATGATACTAATGATTTAAATTCCGGTCAGCTTATAACACCACCTTCATGTTATTTAACGATGACCATTAACAAAACAATAAACCGCCAACTACACTCACCTTCACTGACTGTCTAGAGGACACTTGCATCAACAAGATTCCAACTTCTACAAAACTCTTTTCGCCTTCAGCTACAAACTATTGCTATGTTCCTTATCTCTTATAAATCTTGCATTACAATTTATCAAGGAAAAGAAAGTCTGAGAATGGTCATGAATCAAGAAATATTTAATATGGAATTATTATTTTTTTATTATAATAATATATATGTAACTAAATCATATTTATGATTATATTGCATTACATAAATTAAGAAAGTGAATAGTTTGAAAGCACATAAAATAATTTTATTTTATATGATTTATATATATCTGTAGTATTTTTGGCACAAATATATATAATTGATTAATACATATTCTAAGAAATATTATGCTAAACAAATGTATAATTATCCACAAAATTAGATGTAACATCATGATGGACAAAACCAGTATTTCAACCTTATATATTTGCAACAATAATCATATGAATTGAGAGCACTATAATTGTAATTTTGTATCTAAGTTAAAACAAAAAGGGTTTATTGATATATATATATATATATGTATATATATATATGTATATATATATATATATATAATGAGTTACTTTTCTTATAAGAACAAAAAGGTTAATGAAACATTTGTCAACAGAGTTTTAAAAATAAAAACAATTAGCCAACAAATAATAATTTAGTAACAATGCATAATATAATTCAATAATATAAAAAATTCAATAATAAAAAAAACTTTTATAAGAACAGAAGGGAAGAAATTTTATTTATGATATTGCCTTTTTAGTTTCATCGAGTTTAAATAAAATTAACAAGAAAATGATTCAAACCAGAACCAAATATTAACACATAATCATAAAAAAAATTTAAAAATAGAAAGTTGAGAAAAAAAAATATGATATAATAAATAAAAAAATAACACAAAATAAATGTGATTTCTTAAAAAAAATCAAGCATAAATGAATATTTATATAAAATAGAACATATTTGTAGAGCCTAAACTGGAAACCGCATTATAATTTTTTTTTACAAGAAACACATAATATATAAATAAAAGTAGATAACTTAACAGAAAATATAGTAAAAACTAATCTATCAAAAAAAAGAATATAGCTCTATTAAACCATCTTAACAACTGCATTAGGAAATTTAACTTGACTCAACGAAATAAAGTAAATATTTTACCATCAAACAATTTCAATCGAAAGAAGTCATGAAAACTAAACAATAATAATGATCCATACATAATATATAAAATACTAATTCAAAATTATGATGCTCTCTTAGAAATCCACACTAAATATAAATATTTATAGATAATCTTGATAAAATTAACAATCTAATGTAAGCAAACAGTCAATTCATCACAAACCATTGACTCAATAAACCAAACGCTTCTGAATTAAATAGTCCTTAAAAAAATGTTACAAGAAGTCAATAAAATCGAGAACTTAAACTCACCATCTATAAACACATAGGTATGACACCTTACGCTGCTTACAACTTTGAAATTAGTCACAACCACTGATTCTATTCCACTTTGAATTAAGCAATTTCTAACCAATATCAAATGTATCAAAAGATATCATTTTCTTTGAACATATTTTCATTTTCATATTTTTTAGAATATTTTTTTTACTAAGACCATAAATGAATTATATATTTATGTAAAAATAAAACATAGAAACCCCACGCGTAATGCCGAAATACCATTAGTGTTATCAGTAAAAAGAACAATTACTTAGCATAGATAACCAAATATCATCTGGTTCCAAGGATAATAACACTTACAGATTACAAGAAAACAATAATGGAGGATTAGTTATGGAGGACATGCACTATGGTCCATGCAAGAATTGTACCAGTTCAAACCAAACACATGATGTACTACAAAAATCAACTTAAGTTTTGTTGTAGCTACTAATGAGTTATTGTTTGGCTCAGTTTTAGGATATGTACGGCCTCAGTCCATAGTCTTTTGGTTATGTAAGGCTACTTAGCCCACTAGGCATTTGCGTGTACACTTTGTTTTCTCAACCGTTAAATAATATCTAATACTATAAAGAAATGTTGCTTCTCTCCTGTGATGCCACCTAGGATTCAGGTTAGAAAGTCGAAGGTTTTGGGCATGACACGTGTCATCGTCAACCAAAACGCATCACTTCATTTAATCCGAAATTGTGACGGGCTTATCTTTAGAATTGGTCTGTGCGTTTTGTTTAATAAGCCCGGTCCGTTATAAAGCGTAATATGATATGTTCGAAACGGGGCTTTTCTGATTTTATAGTTTCATCATTCTCTTCTCGCCCGTCTCTATCTTCTCCCCAGTAGTGATTCTAGGGTTTCGACTTAGATTTCTTAAGTAACCGGCGGAAGCTCTGACTATAATTCCCCAATCTCCCGGCGATGAACAAACCCAACTTCAACCAAATCGAGAAGAAGACTTATATAGAAATCAAAAAGGTGCGAGCGAGGGGCTGTTGCTTGATGGCGGTAGATATCGAGAGAAGCGTAATAGGGTTGTTGCAGGCAGTCAACGCATGAAGGATTTCTCCATCCAGGTATATACATATCTGCGCAAGTAGATTTCCAGTTTTAGATTTTGGAATCCTAATAGTTTTATTCCAGCCCGTATAAGAAAGATTGTATACAAGGTAAACCATAATTGAAATGAAACAAAAAAAAAACTAATGTTTACTACAAGACAATCGATCATATATCTTCATAATGGGTTTGCCTAATATATTGTGGGATCATAGGAATAAGCTCTTCAAGAGAATGGAGCTCATCTATGTACAAGAAAGTGAAGAAAAAGCTAAGAATATCAAGAACATAATTACCAGACATGGTTATGACAACATCATGATGTGTACCAAGATGCCGACAAATAACCAAAACTGCACGGTGATCCAGGTTTGCTCCCTAAGACGCTAAGCGTTGTGTTTTCTGACATGGTTTCTCTGTTAATATCTGTGTGACACAGTGTACACTCACCGTGTGTAACAGGTCAACCTTAGTCATCCAAGAGAAGCTAGTGTTCCGGGGACGAGAGGAGATCGTTCCACCAGGGATAAAATTTTGTCCGGTCATGTCTTCAGATTATAGCAAACCCGTGAAACTGGGCCAGTAAGAGAACCCTTTTATGGACAAGAGGCTGCGTCATATATGACAGATATTTCAGGGACGGATGAGAGAAGAAAGCTGAAGACATCAAGGATCGTCTCCGTTATATTGCAATTGGTTAGGGAGAGGTTATGGAGAGACGTCGCTTCTTTAAGCGTTTCACGGATCGTTTATGAGATACACTTCTTGACGTGAGCTCATACCATAGAATAGATTCTTGAGATCATCGTCGAAGAGATTGTCATCTAGATACAGCGTCTACAAACGAGTAAGACCGGTGAAACCAAGAATCACACCAAAAATCTGATTCTCAAAGAGCCCAAGAACAGTCCAATCCGTGAGGTTGTGAAGATCAGGAGGAGTTCCACGAATTCCTTCTGTTTTAGGCCGAATTGGAGTAACCCGGCTGCTTCCATCGCATTCAACAGTTTCCCATTTACAAGGTCAGGATTAGACCAGTCGATGTCTTTTGGCAGGTTCAGACTTGATTTGAGAGTTTGCATAGTCGGATTATCAACACCGTTCTGCTAAAAACGAAATCCATAAATGAAAGGAAGAAACAAAAGATACCCAGATGAGATTTTGTAATTTTCTTGGGGATTTTTTCGACAAAAGTGATAGGGGAATTCGAACTTGAAATAGCCGCAATTTTATAAGAAGAAAGGCTTTTGACAGGAAACAATGACGGGAAGAAAAGTGGAATTGGCCGAAGTGGTGCACGATAAAAGAGAGAATTGGATTAGAAAATAACATTGTATGGAGCTGAGAAAAGTATTTTAGATCAATGGTAAACGAAGATTTTACTCATACAATTTTATATTAAAAATTCATAGGAACTATGGTTTCTGCCAATTAATAAAAAACAATTTTTAAGATACAAATTGTTGCTCTTCTACTTTACATCTTAATCTTAATTTAACGGGTCATTGCTATGGTTTTCAAGAAAAAAGATTAAATATCTTTGGATTTAAGCTGACATCGACGTAAAATGGTTTTCTAGATTACAAGTACATTAGAAGAATTTCTTATTAATTTTTCTCACTTTTTTTTTTTTGACTAAGGCATTTAATTCTTCTAAACTTTCATGAGCCTGGCGCCACAATTCCTTTTGAAATGCCTTGGTCCTTTTATAAAGATATCACTTCATCTTAAGATTATACAAAACTATAGCATTAGAAGAAAGTAGTGAAATTTTACCTTTTGTTTATCCTACTTTTATGCAAGACCTTCGTATCGTATTGTATTCAAAACATAATGTAAAACAGTTAAGAGCGATGGACCTAAAGATTCAAATATGGGATTCTGAGAGTAATTTTTATGAGACTAACTTAATAAAATATAAATTGAGTATTCTCCTCCCTAAAGGGCGTCTTTAATTTTCTCCCCAGACTAGGCATTCAACTTATAACTGACGTATTAAAAGAGCAAGCTAAGAGTTACATCAATAAGTTTCATTCAATGAAAAACAAAACTTTGTTAAACTTGATGATGTTGGTGAGGAATTATTCTTCAACTACCTTCTAAATTTTAACTTAGGCCCACAAAATCTTTTTTTCCCACAAAATCTTTATAAACAGAGTAACACTAGAAATTGATGGAAACCATTTTTACGCATCCGTAACTCAGCCAACAAATAAGGTTACTAAATACCAACTAAGACAAATGAAAAAAGAAGCTCAGCCTCACACGTAAGTAACGTAACCAGCATATTCATATTGTCCAGCACTCTCATTTTTACCAGTAACCTTAATCGCCCAACAGCATTAGGCTGATGCAAAATCTGTCCTAAACAAACATCAACCTAAACATACATCAACCCAGTGCAACATATAAACATAGACCTAACAAAAAGATAACACATTCACATATAGTATACTTATATATATCACACGTAAAGTAAATCCTGCCCGTAGGGCGGGCCGACCCTAGT
>WHPY01000136.1:92571-145752 GCA_019776045.1 Brassica rapa x Raphanus sativus | reverse complement strand
TTTAACAATATTTATTTATTTATTTTTTGTAACTATTTTTATGTATTTTTATTATTTTATTTTAAAAATATAATCTAATTTGGATATTCAATTTTGTTTCCTTTTTTAAAAGATATCAAATATCAAATACTCAAACACTATTGGTTGGTGAACCTAGAGGTTCACCCTAGGGGGTGAACCTAAGAATTTCTCCATTTTTTTTGCGTTTGCGTTTAAATATTCAAACATAATGTTGTTATTTGTTAACATTAAAACATTTAACATTTGTTTTCTTGTAAATAAGCAAACGAAAATAAACAATCAAATCTTTCTCGATATACGAAAAATTCAAATAGCTTACATTGTAGCCTTTAGGAGCAGTGATGAGAATGCAAACATTGAAATGTCCAGTCGTCAATCCCAATAAAGAAACGAGCATAATCATCCATCCTTGATCACCATACTTTTCAGTGAAGTAGAACGCCGGGATGAAGAGAAAACGTGACAAAACCGCAAGGGTGAGCCCTTTTCTGTTCTCAATCTTGAGCCATTCTACCAGCGGTGTGTACCTCCCAACCATGTTCCCACAATTATACGTGGCTACTAGGACAAGCGCATACCAAGAGCCTAGCCCGTGTTGTCCCGTGTTCTCATATAAGAACCCCGGAAAAATGGATAATGATATAAGGTAGATGAGGGCTAGATTCACTGCATAGTCTATGTTTTGAACTAAGAGCTCTTTGTTGCTTAACCTTTGATTATTGGAAACATCATCAGTCTGCATAGAAAAGAATCAAGCCAACTAAACAATGAATAAGGTGAAGAATCTTTCTAAAAAAGAATCAAGAAACATATATTCATGAAAAATCTGAATTTACCGAATATGATTGATTTTGGATACCACCAGCAGCAAGATCAGCATTAACAGTTTTAGATCCTTCAGAAGCCGCTTTTCTTCGATAATAATTAACGATGGGGAGTTTCGGGAAAACATACGCGTAAAGCATCACGCAGAGAAACTGTATCAATGCTGAGATCGCTAAGAATATCACTGCAAAAACGATAAGAAAAACAAGACAAGTCTCTATAATAACACTTTGAAAACTTTATCATCAAATAGCATTCAACAGTAAAAGTTTTTGAAAATATCAATTATTTGACAAGAAAAAAATTACTCCTAAACTATAATCCCATTCCTATCCTCTAAATATTAAACACGAAATCCAAATAAAATTTTAAAAGTTTTTTTAACTTTTAATAAATATTATTTTAGAAATTGTTTCCTTTGTGTACTATTTTTGAAGAAAAAATATTTTGTTGTTCTAGGGTATGGTATTTCTCAGAAAAAAAAACGCAAAACAAGAATGTTAAAACTCACTTGCTCCTTTGCGTAAACCGTCGTTTGAGTTTTCAAATGCTGCTTTAGTCATTAGCCTAAAAGCTGAGGTTAGAGCACCAGCTGCACCCATACCAGCAACGAANAAAAAAAAAAAAAAAACAAGAAGATGCATCTCTAGTATTATTTGTTTAACCTAAAAGAAGATCTTAAAATACGTTACAAATACCTGGATTAGTTCAGGGCACATCAAAGACAAATCACCAATCATTCCTCCATGAACGTTAGCTTCTGCGAGGCCAAAAGAAGCAACAATTGCGCATAAACCAATATAAGGTCTGATTCCACCACGTCCTCTTGTAGTCAAATCCAACTGTTTTTAAGTTTATTAGAAATGTTGAGCCCATAATCAAGATCAAGTTTCTTTATTGTAAGATTAAAAGAAACATAATTAAGGTTTTTACTTACAACTATTAGCAATAACGTGGATATTGTGAATATAATGTAACCGATCAGGTTACGTTTCCGGGTATTTATTTTTGATTCGTGGTATGCAAGAATCACAATCGTTCCAAGTGCAAACGGCTGGTATACAACTGTTAGCACCCTTGAAGGATGATAATCCTACAAAGAAACATAAAAAAAATCAACTTTTTTCTCCTAAGATAACTAAAACAATTAACTAAATAGAAACCGAACCGGGAAAACATGGTAGTAGTAGTCTGCGATAGTGAGCATACTGTTCCAAGAAGCGAGACATCCGATTCCAAGAATACAACATATGACCTTTGCTTGAAACTTCCCCTATTTATTTTTTATAAAATTTTAATAAATAAAAAAAAGCAAGAATTTTGGGTTTTACGATTAAAAACAATGAAAGATCTTTGGATCTGAGTTTCGTGTGTTGTGGAAACTTACCTCGAACTTCTGAGGAGCTTGATTCTCGTATCCGTCGGCCATTTCAAAACAACATAAACCCTGTTTCAAGATTCAATTCTTTTTTTTACTAAGTTTCAAGATTCAAATATTGCCTTTACCAGAAAAAAGAAGAAGATTCAAGTATTGGATTCAACTCAAGATACTTTTTATTTATTTTTTAGGTGAGAAAAAAGCTGTCATGGATGTTGGAACCTTGCAAAACGTTTTGAGGATTGTGTAGAGTCAACGGGTTTGTTGATTCTGTTACGATCAAAGCTTTCATGTAGAATCAAAACAAGATTCTTATAACGTGGAGATGAGCGAGTTGAACGATTGCTTGAGATAATCTGAATCCCATATTAAAGAAATCTAGTGTTTGGAATTTTCTGCTATCCACATGAAAGCAAAACTGAACTATAACACCCTGTCTAAAGTTAGTGGGCTTTTACGCTCACTTGATCTATAGGTTTTATACGTGTGACAGACGCTCCATTAATTTTCTGTTAATTTTTAGACTAGAAAGACTTGTTTACTGGTTCTACTACATAACTTTTCTTTGTACTTTCGTTTCATTCATACGATATAGCATATCATTTTGATGTATCAATCATTCTTCTAATACTCCAATTCAAGCACGATTAATTCTTGAGTTCTTCCTAGATATATGTGACCTAAAGTGTCTCTTGTGCCCATGCTTGGCCCGTCGTATTGTGATACCAAAAGCAACTTGTTGAACATGTCTCTTTGGTGCCATGTCCAATCAGTCATTGTAATGCCTAAATAATGTTTTAGTTAAAAGTCAAAAAAAGTTTCAACTCTTTCACCTTGAAAGAATTAAGAAGAAGGTTAACTACTAACAAGTAACATCAAACGGTGTTTTCATCTCTTTGCATGGAACAAACTTGCACCCAAAAAAAAACATCACAACAAACTTTCTAAAATTAATGCTTTCGAAATTCCTAATATTTTCTGGCACCTAAAATATAGCTTCACCAAACCTGCCTTAATGGTGCCAAAGCTCATATATATCTTTGATTCCTTTTTATTTTCCCTTTCTATTATTTCTTTCGCTCACCAATTAAATAAATGATTTCCAAGGTTAAAAAAGAAGAAGAACAAGGCCATGTCTATAGTAAAGGTGGAGACCACAGATTTGCGAGTAAATGAGTAATGGCCAAAAAAGTGGAAATCGCAGATCTGCATTGAAAGACATATATTTATAAACTTCTAATATTTTTGTATATATTCTTAAGGATGTAGTAATATTTTATTAGATTGCAATCTTAGAAAATTGGTATAAATATTTTAGTTATTTTATTTTAGAAATAGTTAACTATTTAGTTGAATTAATTAAATAATTAACAAAAGCTGTTAGACGACATATTAAGATTCATAGTTAATATAAAAATTCAAATTTGGTAATATCACACAGTATATTAAAATTATATCTAAGTTATGCTATTATTTAATAGTATTTATTCACTTTAATTTCTGATAATTTCATATATATTCAGAAAATGATAATACAAAATTTTATCAATAAGAACTATCTACTTTAACTAAAACTGATTGTTGTCTGCTTTCTTTTTTCTTATGACTAGGTAATTCTGTCATACTTCATATATGGATCTAAATATTTATAAAATAATTAAACTATAGTGCTTAATATTCACTTTATTTTTTTGTGTAATTTTTAAATCGTTTTGTAATTTATATGAACAAAAATAATCTGAAGATTGTGTAAAATATAACTATCTTAATTAGATACTAGACCCTGATCCGCGCGATAACGCGGGTATGAATTTTTGGTTTTTGGTTATTTATTTAACTAAATGATGTATTTGTAATATTTGATGTATTATATTCACCAAGTAAATAATTTTTTGGCATCTAAAACCATCTATTAATGACGAATATTTGATATCATATAAAAAATAGAACAAACAGATGTAATTAGAAAATTGTAAACAATGTATAAAAATAATGGTTATTAATGTAAAATATGAAGAAATATTATATTATGACTTAGTATGGCATAAAATATTATTAATTAGTTATACATGTTTAAAGAAAATACAATGATTTTTAAACTTCTATGAAAAATTTAACATATAAAAAAGGGCGATGAATTAATCATCAAATTGTAAATAATTTCATAATTTTATTAATAATAAATTATTTATAGTCTCTGTTTTTCGTCAAGATAATTATTAAATGTCCATAACATTAATATGTTAAAATACCATATTATGAAAGCTCATGTTGTAACCGTTTTTTCCGGGAAGTGTAACAAAAAAAGTTACATTTAACTTTTCATTTTGTTTAAGTTCTGTGTCGGTAAAAGATTAAAAAAATCTCTCTATCTTTTTCAATGTTCAATTTGAAGCTTATTATGCGAAAATCATACGCAAATATAGGCAATTGGTTGGAATCTCTATATCTTTATATTCTTACAAATTTTAAATTTATTTTTTCCTCTTCTGCAAACAAATCAATTAACGAAGTAATAGATCAATTGGTTGTAATCAAATATATTCTTATAATTAGTGTAATTATGGTTACAGTTTCTATATTTAATAATTACATTAAATATACGACATTGAAGATATTCTATTTTGATTAACAAAAGATATTGGATTTTGAGTGTGTATTTATTGATTTGTTTTTTTGTAAAGCTTAGAAAATCAATAGGATGATTGGTTGGTTGATACATCCTATAAGGAAAACGAAAACTATAGGTGTTTTGAATATTGTACTTCCATCGATGCATGATGTAAGTTGACTATATAAAACTTGAGCATGATCATTTCAAACTAAAGTATAGGAAGGTTATATGCATTTGTTATATTGTAGTTAATATATTTTAAATATTACATACGTCTAGTGATTCACGTTTTCGTGAAAATAAAATTCAAGTTCATTATTGTGCTGTACTCGTCCATAATAAGCTACGTTAAATATGATGTATTTTTAGGTTCATTTAATGACATTAGCTTTAAATTTGATTAAGGAAAATTCATTAATTTAACTGAAAAAGACAAGCATTAAAATATGTAGATTAAATTAATGACATTAAGTTTAAATTTTATTAAGGAAAACTCATTTATTTAACTGGAAAAGACAAGCATTAAAATATGTACTTTAATTTAATTCTCAGTGGCATAGAATTGTAAATAAGTTAGAAAACTTAGGGGTATTTTTTAATGGGTACTTTTCTTTTAATAATATAGATGTGGTTTTCAGTATAATAATTTGGATCAGTTCAATTATGTTTTGTACATTAGGGTTGCATCTATTTTTTCTAACTGAACCATAAAATTTAATTATAATTAAATTAAAATCATATTATTTTTAATTGCTTTTAATTTGGTTATCCTCATAACTTTGTAAATTTTTTTATAAAATTATACATAATTTCATATATATTATTTTAGAAAAAGTAGAAATTCAAATGTTAATGATTTTGAAGTTGCATTAGCATACATAATAAGTAATATTTTAAAACCCCATGCACTTTTCTGTGCGTTTAAGGCGGTTTAGAACAAAAGCCAAAGGCGCGCACCTTCTTCTAAAACATAACCTCGCCGTAGAGGACCGAAGTGTTTGGGTCTACGCTTTGGTGTGCTATGACGGAGAAAAGACACTTTTTAAAACTCATGGAAGCACACACAGAACGCCATTTTCATTGCTGATTGTACTTACATAAATTAATACTTTTAACAACCTCAGATCCTTGAGAAGCAAACAACAATAACAGAAGTAAAAGGATCATCTTCCACGTCAACAATCCAAATCAAACTTCTTTTACACTCTACTGGTTTGATAAGTAATCAGAAGGCATTATTCTTACCAATAAGCCATAGCCAACCCAAAGATGTTCCTACAACTATACCTCCTGTTACAAAAACCACCAGCAAGTTCCCTAATGCATTTTTCTCTGGACCCTTCACAAAAATAAAAAGGAAAATTTCTTTTAACAAAATCAGAACGAATCCGTAATCTTTATTTAATAAAAAATAGATTACCTTGTAGCCTTTAGGAGCAATGATTAGAATGCAAACATTAAGATGTCCAGTTGTCCATCCCAAAAAAGTAACAAGCATAATCATCCATCCTTGATCACCATACTTCGCAGTGAAGTAAAACGCTGGGATGAGGAGAAAACGTGACAAAGTTGCAATGGTGATCCATTTTCTATTCTCAAACCTGAGCCATTTCACCAGCGGCGTGTACCTCCCGATCAAATTCCCACAGTTGTACATAGCTACTAGGACAAGCGCGTACCAAGAGCCTAGCCCGTGTTGTCCCGTGTTTTCATATAAGAACCCCGGAAAAATGGATAATGACAAAATGTAGGTGAGGGATAGATTCATTGCATAGTCTATATTTTGATGCAATATCTCTTTCTTGTTTAGACTTTGATAACTGGAAACATCATCAGTCTGCATAAAAGGATCAAGAAACTAATCCATGAGTAGTGAAGAATCTTTCTAATAAAAAAGTTCAGAAAAATGAATCAAGAACTTTTGAGGAATCTGAGTTTACCAAATATGATGGACTTTTAATACCAGCAGCAGCAAGATCAGCAGTAACAGTTTTTGATCCTTCAGAAGCGGCTTTTCTTCGATAATACTTAACAATGGGAAGTTTCGGGAAAACATATGCGTAAAGCATCACGCAGAGAAACTGTATCAATGCTGAGATTGTTAAGAATATCACTGCAAAAAGGGAAATAAAAACAAGAAATGAAGTTCGCAAACACTTGGAAACTCTTATATGGTTTTCAAAAATGTTAAACTCACATGCTCCCTTCCGTAAACCGCCGTTTGAGTTCTCAAAGGCTGCTTTAGTCATTAACCTAAAAGCTGAGGTTAGAGCACCAGCTACACCCAGACCAGCCATGTATGACTACAAAGAAGCAAGAAGATGTATCCCTAGTAAACTTTGTTTAATCGAGACCGAGATCTTGTCATACGTTCCAAATGTAAAGAAACTTTGATAGTCCTTAGCCTACCTCAAGACCGTAATACGCCGAGAACCCGAGAAAATAATATTCTCTAATATGAGAAAAATATGAAAGAACTCTTGAAAATACTTTTCTTTTTTTTTAAATGTTCAAAGCTCTTGAAAATACTTATAGAACTTATGACAATTTCTTTATTTTATTTTATAGAATTTTTTTATTTTACTTGTTTACCTTCATGTACATGTTCCAAATGAATTAGGAAAAAAGCTATTTATAGGTTCTAAAAGTACAAAATATCTTGTAAACAAATTATCTTAATCTCTAAAAATTTCTAGCATAATATCTTGATATTTTAATTTTTTAAAAATTCTCTAGAACTTTTTGATGAGGTGGCGAAAATTTAAAATATTTCTAGAAAAATTCTAGAGCTTGGGGTTGGTTCAATAGTGAACTATTAGGCTATGAACCCAAAATAAGCTTTATCTAAACTACCTGGATTAGTTCAGGGCACATCAAGGATAAATCGCCGATCATTCCTCCTTGAACGGTAGCATCTGCGAGGCCTAAAGAAGCAACGATTGTGCATAGACCGAGATACGGTCCGATTCCACCACGTCCTTTTGTTGCCAAGTCCAACTGTTTTTAAGTTTATAAGAGTCTTCAGTCCATAATCAAGATCCAGTTTCTTTATTGTAAGATAAAAAAAGAGATTAGGTTTTGACTTACAACTATTAGCAATAACGAGGAAATTGTGAATATAGTGTAACCAATCATGTTGCGTTTCCGGGTATTGATTTTCGATTCGTGATATGCAAGAATCACAACTGTTACAAGCGCAAACGGCTGGTATACAAGTGTTAGTACCCTTGAAGGATGATAATCCTACAAACAACATACAAGTTTTCAACCAAAACAAAACATTAGATTTCAACTTTTTCTTAACCAAAACAGAACTTAACCGTACGGAGACAGAAACGAACCGGGAAAACATGGTAATAGTAGTCTGCAATAGTGAGCAGACTGTTCCAAGCAACGAGACCTCCGATTCCAAGAATACAACATATAACCTTTGCTTGAAACTTCCCCTGTTTTGTATTAAAATTAAAATAAGATTCAGACAACAACTTTTTGTTTGAAGATATTATAACAAGAATATTGGGTTTTACAGTTAGAAAACAATGAAACATCTTTGGATCTGAGGTTTGGGTGCTGCGGAAACATACCTGTTGCGTCTCAGGAGCTTGGTTCTCGTATCTATCCGCCATTTTCAGATTGTTTCAGATTGCTCAAAAGAACATATAATAAACCCTGTTTCAAGATTTACGTATTGTTTCGAACTTAAGATGATGTTTTATTCATTTTTTGGGTGAGCACATGCTTTCATGGATGTTGGAACTTGGCAAAAGCTTTTAACGATTTTATAGTCAACACATTTGTTGATAGCTGTCAGGTAAAATCAAAACAAGATTTTCATAACGTGGAGATGAGTGTTGAACGATCGCTTGAGATAGACTGAATCTCAAAATATTAAAAAAATCCAAAGTTTGATAGTTTTTTAACAGTCCATTTGAAAGCAAAACTTTCCCCCGAGAATAATGAGTATCGTACGTTTGACTGCATATTTTAAACAAAATTATCACATGTTTGTGAAAGAGAAAATACAATCTTAAATTGTCTTATTGATCACCCATCGATTCATATACATTACATCATAAGCCTTAGAAAAAATATTCACACAATGCGATATATGATAACTATATTATATGATATTTACATACTCCTTCCTCCCCATTCACATAATGAGATACACGATGACTATATTATACGATATTTATATGCTCAAAATTGGATTTTGACGTGTTGGTGCAATGATACAGAGAAAGTGTTAGTTGATATGATTTTTTTGGAGTTTGGATCGTGCATGTTGATAAGGTTCTTTGGAATTTGGTTCGTGCATGTTTAAGAATATGGAGTTTAATATGTTACACATGATCGTGTTCGTGTACCAAATCAAATCTAGGTGGAAAGAAAGAGAACTAAAACGCGTGTGACGTGGAGAGTTCTCATTGGAAAGGTCTTGTTTTTTTTTTTTGGTAAACGGCAGGAGACCTGAGTCTCCTACACTTTATTTCAAAATAAATCAACAACTACAGGCAAACCCGCCGAGTTCTAGACATCCCATTACAATCCTCCAACAAAACAGGAGCAACATGCTCTGGAGCCGACTCAAAATAGTGTAAACCAAACGGTAAAGAAAACGCATAGTTAGCTAATTCATCTGCTAGACGATTAGCCTCCCTATACACGTGAGAAAATTTGACTAACCAGTCTCTTGAAACAAAGCCATAGCACAAACGTACTAGGAAGGACAAGGGATGTGCATCATGAATCCCTGTCTGAAGAAAGCCCACCACACTTTCAGAATCTACTTCAACCTCCAGCTGCCGAATACCACGGTCCCATGCTATGCACAGGCCATAGTACACACCCCACAATTCTGCTAACGGAGCAGAGCAAATACCAATGTTAACCGCAAAGCCCCCTTCCCACGTCCCGTACTCGCCCCGCACAACCCCTCCCGCAGTAGCCAGACCAGGATTACCTCGAGCTGCTCCATCCGTATTTAGTTTATACCAGCCACTCTCAGGACACTTCCATGCTATCTGCTTCTCTACCCGACCCCCAGCAACTGATCTCTTACTTAGGATTTTGTTCGCGTCCATCACTTCTCGGGCTTTATCTCTAACATACTGCACTCTATCTCGACATTTCCCTATATCACCGAAAACATACCCACATCTCCATTTCCAACACCACCACACCGTAACTGCAAAGATTGTTGGCCACTGGCTCCCATTACCTGACCTATCACTTGCGAGATTGTCATAGAGCCACTCTAGAAGAGGTAGGCTGAAGAATCGATGCTGTCTACTCGGCATAACACTTTTCGTCCATAATCCTGCTGCTGCCGGGCAATCTCGAAGCACATGGAGGATAGTTTCATCTCCATTTTTACACAGACTGCACACTCCATTATCACTCAAGTGTCTACGCTTCCTCTCCATATTTGTCATGATAACCTGATGAGACACCAACCATAGGAAGACACGGACTCGTTCAGGAGCCACTAGGCGCCACACGCGATTATACAGAGCTTCCATATTCGGTCTTGGTACTCTATCTCTAGTCAAAAAGGCATATGCAGACTTAACCGAGAATAGACCATCCTTACTCTCCCCCCACGACATTCTATCACGGGCCCCAGTAACATCATCAATAACCATTGCAGCCAATCTTAACCGGTCATGTATTGATGTATATGGTTCGATAACTTGAGTTACCCAGCCAGTTCCACTGTGCCATAAATCCCGAGCCCTTGCCTCTAGTATCAGCTCCGGTATGTGCACCATACTCAAGTTCTGCAGAGGTTCGTCTAACAACCATTTGTCTTTCCAAAACCGGACCCTGCGACCATTCCCTAAGATCCAACGCGTCCCCGGAACAATCACATCTCTGATACCCACCGCTATGCTTCTCCAAGTCGGTGACCAAGTCCCCTGACCTATCAGCCATGTTGGATCATATAACTCACCTACTTTAAATTTTTTCCTCAGGATCTTGACCCACAAAGCATCCTCCGTAGTCAACAATCTCCATCCAAGTTTCGCTAGTAAAGCAATATTCATCTCCTTTGCCAACCTAATGCCAAGTCCCCCTTCTTTTTTAGGCTTACAAATTACGTCCCAAGACACCAAGTGTTGCTTTCTGTTCCCTTCACTACTTCCCCATATAAAGCCTCTAGCGATCTTATCCAGTTGGTTTAAAGTTGATATCGGCAGTGATATAGTGCTCATCGTATGAACCGGAATAGATGTGAGAACAGATTTGGTGAGCGTTATCCTTCCTGCCAAACTCAAAAATCTACTCTTCCATCCAGCGAGCTTAGATGAAATCTTCTCAATCACTTCCCCAAACGTCTCCTTATTAATTCTTTTCTGGAGAACTGGCATACCAAGGTACTTACCCAATTCCTTCGTTCCTTTGATACCACTCTCATTGCTTATCGAATTGGCTAGATCCCGGTGAATATTCTCAGAGAAAAAGATTACAGATTTTTCCAGATTAACTTTCTGCCCCGAAGCCCCACAAAACCTCTCTAGGACCTTGCGTATTACTCGAATCTGCGCTATCGAAGCCTCTGCAAATAGGATCAGATCATCTGCGAAACAAACATGAGATAAAGATGGTCCACCCCTAGATAATCTGATCGGCTTCCACTCCTTATTAGCTACTGCGAACTCAATCTGATGGCACAGTCTCTCCATGCATAACACAAATAGGTATGGGGATAGGGGATCACCTTGTCGGAGTCCACGCTGAGGCGTAAATGATTCTGTCCTTTCTCCATTCCATAACAGGCTCATTCCAGGATTCGTAACACATTCCATGATCCATTTAATCCAAATCTGAGGTAGGTGTGCTGCATTGAGAGTATCTTCCAAGAAATCCCACCTGATTCTGTCATAAGCCTTCTCAAGATCCAGTTTAAGAAGCATCCAGCCTCTTCGCCCTTTCTTCCTCCTCATTGAGTGAACTGCTTCCTGGACGATAACAATATTATCCTGACTCAGACGACCAGGAATAAAGCTTGCTTGCGCAGGTCCTATAAGTTTAGGCATCAGATGCTTCAGTCTCAGCACCATCATCTTTGTTATGATCTTGAAAAGAACATTGCATAAGCTTATAGGCCGGAACTGCATAATTTTTTCTGGCTTGAGGACCTTCGGTATAAGAACCAGCATGGCATCATTCATGCCCTCTGCGAGAATTCCCGTTTCAAAAAACTTCAGCCCAAATCTAGTCACAGACTCACCCACCACGTCCCAGGATTCTTGGTAAAAGATAGGTTGGTAGCCATCCGGCCCTGGGGCCTTGTATTTACCCATCGATCTCACAGACCTCTCCACATCTACTCCCGAGAACTGTTTATTCAAACTCACCAACTCCTCCCGTGTAAAATCAGTGAAGCCTTGCTGAGGGAGCTTCTCTGTAACAAGATTGAGGTCCTCAGTCGAATACAGTCTCTTATAATATTTTGTAGCTAGCTTTTCCAGTTCTTCGGACTGATCCACCCAGCGGCCATCCTCATCCTCACCCATTGGAAAGGTCTTGTTGGATGTGATTAACAAATTAGAAGATTCTCATATCACGAATTGGAAAATTTAATGATAATACTTTTTTAGAAAAAAATATATTGCATAATAAGAAAGATTGGTGACATTTTTATTGTGGCTTAGACTTATGGTTAAGTTGAATTGCATTCTCACATGAACACAAAAAGGCTTTTTAAGGTTTCAAAGGTAAGTGACTTGTAGACATGGTCAACTGGTGTTGAGTCAAGAAGGTAGATTAAAATTGGTCCGTCTCAAGTCGTGAGTAATTCAGATTAAATAGATCTGTGAAAGATTCGTTAAGTGATTTTTAATAAATAAATATGTGGTCTCAAATATTCTTCCTAGTTTCGATTGTATTTAGCAGATTAAGATTTTATGTGAAAGCCATTTAGGTCTTAAAAATATAACAGATTAAGATTTTATGGTCCTTACAAATTATCGGTTCATGTAATAAATTTGAATATTTTAAAAATGTTTAATACAAATTTTATTTACTGTTACAAACTTTTTTATTTTAAAAATTTCAAATCATTATAAAATATTTAAACTATGTTGAAAACTATATTTTGAATACTTTTAAAATGTTTAATAAAAATTTAAGCTATATAGAAAACTATAATTTGAATATTTTTGAAATTCTAAAAAAGTTTTAGTTAGTTTTACAAAAAAAAATGATTTTACAATTTCCAAATTATTATAAAAAATATTTTCCATATTTTTCCAAATGACAAAGTATAATTAGAAACTAAATTTTAGTTTATTTTTGATTGTAAGCAAAAATTAATAATTACATAAAATACTTTTAATAATATTTTAATTACAATAACAATTTTAAATTGATTTAGTTTTCAAAATTAAATTTAAGAAATATTTGAAAAGATGTTTTTAAAAATAAATATTCATTTCTATTTCTAGTTTAAAAATAAAAAATATCTTAGCTATTTAGCACATAAATTATGACTTATTTCATATGTGATTTTCTTTTTAATCTAGACTACTTAGAAGTCATACCTTTAAATGCTTTTACCATATAATACAATTAGTTTGCACCTCTCTTCATATATGAAACACTAGGTTAAGACCTGCGCCTTGCACGGGATGAATATTAAATATAAATTATTTTTAAGTATTATATATTTTTTACTTATTATGAAATAATAAATATATATTGAATAATTAAAAATTTAGTAACTATTACGTATATAATTAAATTGGTACAAGTACTTAAATAAATTTTATTAATCGAGACAAACACTTTTTCTATTTTATATATGTTATAAAATTAAGTTTACATGATATTAACATAGATATATAGTACATTTTTAATATTGACATCTTTTAAAAAATATTTTATACTCATATTATTTTTGTTCGTTTGTATTTCTTTATAACAAAAAAATTTAAATAAATGATAACAATAAAAAATTTGTGGGATGTTTAATAGTTTTAGTGATTTATAATTTTAAAAACATTCAATGCAAAGTTTAAAATCTAAATATTAAGTTGTCAATAATTGTTCAAAATGTTTATCAAAAAAATTTAAAGAAAATTCAAAATTAAAATACTTATGTATTTTATATGGTATATAATTTATTTTTAAAAAATATTAATATACATATATATATATATATAATATTTATCAAATGAGACTTCCTACTTATGTAATTTCGTAATCATTTTTATCTTGTTATAACATAAATTTTAAACCATGGATCACAAAAATTTCAATGTGAGATTTTTACAACTTTAGTCATTTAGATTTGTTTTTAAAAATTCAAAATATAGCATATACGAAAAAATCTAAATTTTTATTATATTAATGTGGTTGTTTAATTTATTTTAATAAGTTGAATTTTAAAAAAAATGATAGAGAATAGAGTAATTTTTATTAAATCTTCATTATTCAAAATCATTAATTGTCATATACATTTTAGCCACATTAGGTAATTCAGTGATTTTTATTTAAGGAAACAATGAAGAAAATTTATGATTAATTTATGGTTAGTTTAATAAAAAGCTTATTATATATTTATGTGGACCAACATATTTTTCTAAAGATTCTAAAAATGATTGTGGTGATGACATGTGGCTACAAATATATGTTGTAATGCTTCTCTTTTAATATATAAGGGATTTGATCTTTTTTCATATCGTATATATAAGACTTTAATATACTATTTTTAACGTCTGTGTATTCCTATGAGTTACAAATCAATTCGGTTTATTATTTAAACAGCTATACTAAATTGGGTTAATTAATCACTATATAGCAAGTTCTCTACTATTGTTATTAGTAGGTTCAACTTAATTTAATTTCCACATATATTTCAAATTTAGAAATAAAAAAATTATGTAAATCAGTATTGTTACATTTTATTACAAAAATACAAAATTTATAAATTTTAATAGTAATAATATTATACTCCACACAAATATTATTCTAAAGTTAGATAATATATAGCACTAAATTATATTAATTTATTGATGTATTTTATTGCATAACTTAAAATATTTTGTATTAAAGAAAACTCTCACGGTCGTGCAGGACGAGATCTAGTAATACATTAAATCAAGATGGGACCGTGGTATGTAATTCTGTGAAATTGAGATCCATTGGTCGTGTATGACTTGCATGAGAAAATATAGTTTCTTATGCTCTCGTCTTTTTGCGAGGTTATCTGTATATACATTTTGAGAACGAGAAATACGATATAGAATACGGATATTGAAAGATGTTCTAATTGTGTTTACATATCCTAACTGATTGGAGTGGACATGATAACATAGAGGTATGATTTAGTCTGAAAAATAATGAAGAAACGAATTTTGGAGTTCTAATCGTAACAAGAAAAACAAAAGGTTTCAAACATCTTTTTATAAAAATTAATCAAAAATGAGATTCAGTAATAGCCTAAACAATTTATTTATAATAGAATCTAAAACTCTATAAAGAAACAATAAAAATAAATTATATATCAATAATTAATTAATAAAATAAATGATAAAATGTTTAGAAATATTTCCAAACCTTTTATATGTATCATTTTACTACAGAATGGAGAAGAGTAGTCACTGAATCTTATATGTGGTAATCAATTCTAAAACTTTTAAAATTGAAAATTTTACTCGAAATCTTAATTTCGGATTCTTCTAAAAAATAGTATTATTTAAATAAAAGAATATAAATTTGTCTCACTACAAACAAATCAACATGAATAATTTTTTTCAAATCCATGGAAAAAGCACTGTCATGATGGGCATATACGCTTGGATCAGACCACCATGTCCAAAAACATCTATGGCGTTTTGTAATGACCACATACGTGTAGTCTTTTTGGCATTAAATTTGCTCTCGTCTTGGACTTTTAGTGGTATCCTACACGTCATGTCTTCCATCGCCTCTTTAATTTATATTGTATCTTTCTTTTCCGAATCATTTCTTTTCATCATATTAAAATTTGGATTTCCGATATTTTTCCAATTTTTTCAGAGAAATTATTAGGTTCACTAAAATGGATTTTTGTCTGTATGATAGTAAATGCATCCGAACAACATCTATCGATATATATAAAGTTTATTTTTTCATCTTCAAGACACGTGGAAGTGGATTTGTTAACATATGTCCTCATATAATATTTTTATATATTTTAAGGTTTTCATCTTTTAGATTACTGCAATTTATCTCAACACTTTCTAATTGTTCTTCTTTTTTTTTTGGTTCCAAAATCTTCATAACTCCTAATGCACTAAAATAATCAATAAAATGCAACTTTCAATTTTTCTCTATCTCTAGATTAGAAGGTATAATCATTCCATAGAACTAGATGATCACCTAATTTTTTCAAAAGAAAAAAATCTAAAAATTATCTAAAAATTTGTGTCTCTATTTTTCTACTGATTAATGTCTTCAAATTGAATTTATCATCATCGAATCCACTATAAATTTTTTAACCCACAATTCTATAGGTAAGGAAAAAATAACTGCATTACAGTTTTAATAGTAACAAAAACATATAAATATATAGTAATATAGAGATTTTTGTTACTATAACTGCGTTGCGGTTTGTAAATATTTGTTTTTGTTGGTTTAGGTATTTGAGATTTGAAAACCAGTAAAATGGGGTATCCAAGCGAGAAGTAGTTAAAAGAACTTTTATTTTTGTAAATATCTATTTTTATCTTTTAATTTCAACCACTGAATTAAACATGATCTAATTTGATAGGTAAGATTGGTCTGAAAATTTTAGTTATCTAATCCGTTTTGCACTAACCATCATCATATAAAGTTTGAGAATCTGTTTTATTGATCACTAATATTAAGATAAATAAAGAAATAAGTAAAATAAGATAAATATATTTTAATATATTCACAACTAAAAATAACAAAAAAAATAAAGCTTTTATTTTTTTTTTACTATTTTCTATATTTTATTTACAAATTATATATTTATTTTATTATTAAAAATCATAAAATAACTAAACTAAGAAAAAGAAAATAGAGCACAAAACATAAGCTAAACCTAAAACCTCCACAATCACAGAAAAATGCAAAATGCCATAATAACATTAACTCAATAAATGTATGGATCTGAAAAGAGATCAATAACGAAGACTAACTTACATTATTTTACCATAAAGTGGTTTGGCCAGAACAAGCAGATGTCATAAAATAGCAAAAAGATAAAGTATGAGACAAAACAATCCCACAAATACAAAGGAACGTGATCATGCACCAACACAAAACCAAGAAAGCGGGTTAGAGAAAAAATAATCAAAGGAAGGCTAAAGTCACCACTTAATGAAAAATCATTGAAATATTGTTTTATAGTAAGAACAAGAGCAAGTAGGTGAGTCTTTTTCTGGTAATGGTAAACAAGAGTACGGATGTAAGTCTTTTTCCGTTAATGGTAAGAAGCACCGTATACCAGAAAGGTAAGCCAAAACATAGACGGTGACACGATGACGGCTCAAGGTCAAAATCTGGAGAGAGGAAAAAACATTTTAAAAGAATATGTTCGAAATTTTGAAAAATAAAAATAAAAATACATTTTTGATGCTGAAACTGTTAATCTTAGAATCAACAAATGCCTAAATGTAAAGTTATTGAAATTTAATATGCTTTACATCAGAAGCTCACTTCACCACTAACAAGTACTATTATACACACAACAACATATTATTGAAAAAACAAACAAATAATATATTAACCTATCACCTTTTTTGTGAGCAACCGATTGATTATAAATAGGAAAAAGGTTTTATGGCCTTGGGCCCAAATACAAAGAAAGGCAGGCTTTAGCTATTGAATTTGCAAGCCCATTACTTGAGCGAGGAATGAAAACGAAACTACAAAGCAGAAAAGGCAATGTCGGAGGAGAGACCAGGGATTCGAAGTCGAGAGTACTCCAAAGAGGTCCGAAGGTCTTCTTCCCGTGGTGATTGCTCTGACGAGCATTTGAGAGTCTTTTCTGAGACAGATTTGGGTGAGATTGAGAGAGGAGGCATCGATCAGAGCTTCCCTTACCACAAGCGCCTCCGTCATTAACGCATAGGAGACGTGGGATTGAGCGCTCGATCCTCTGGTGAGTTCTTGACCTTCATTGTCCGTGAAAATCCATCCTTTTCCCGCTGTTTTGTGTTTGATTTCCATGACGCATCTATGTTACAGTAGATCGTCGGAGAGGGGGTCTGAGTTGCATGGGTCTGAGTGATCGGCTGAGCTGGGATCGAGTGGTTGGCAGGCTAGGCCGCTTCCCACTCCTTTGAAGCCTGGAGTGATTTCAGAACAATCTCTTGTGGGGAGAGCGTTCGATTCTCAAACGCTAAAAGGTTTCGTGCGGTCTAAAGATTCCAACAAATCCAAGGGAACAGATTGGTGGTGACTCCCAGGGGAGGAATATTTACCCATTTGTAAGAAGCTTGAAGACAATCTCTGAAAGTCGACATCTCTTAGGATCGAGAGAGGAGTACCAAAGATCAAAGGTCCAAACCTCCTTTGCAAAGGCGCAGCAAAATAGAATGTGGTCAATAGTTTCTACTTCTCCGCATCTTGGACACTCCGTGTTGATTAGGAGGCCTCAGGTTTGTAGATTGGCTCCGGTGGGAAGGGAGTTCATGGTTACTTTCCAGAAAAAGAAATTGAGTTTTGGAAGCAGAGGTGGTTTCCATATGTGTTTGTTCCAGTTCCAAGTATTAGCTTCATCCTGGAGTAGTGTCAGTTGGGTATCAAAGCTATGGATGGAGAAGTACCCCGACTTGACAGTGTATTCTCCCGTCTTCTGCAGTGGCCAGACATACTAGTCCTCAGTCCCTAGCACGCTCGGTTTGATGCTTAAAATGTGATCTGCTAGTCCAGGTAACACGCTTTTGATTTGATCCATATTCCATTCTTTTGTTTCTCTTTTAAGGATGTCCGCAACCATAAGGTCTTTATCTTGCAGAGTTATGGGGCCAGTAGGTTTGAGGTTTGATTCAGGGTGAATCCAGGAATCTGACCAAAGATTAGTATTCTCTCTGTTGCCTATTTCTTTGACGAGATGTTTCAGGAGCAAGTCTCTCCCCACAAGAATGCCCCTCCCGTGTGATGTTGCTGATCCTGGGGAGACTTTTGTGAAAGGAGATTTATGGCAGTACTTGCTCAAGAGGATTCTGGCCAAGAGACTAGTTAGTTTAGTGAAGATTCTCCATACGATCTTAGCTATCAGAGCCTGGTTAAAGGCTTGAACATCAAGAAAAATCCTCCAAGGCTCTTGGGGTGAGTGAGAGAATCCCAAGACTTCCAGCAGATTTTTTTCTCTGCGTCCTTAGAATTCCACCAAAATCTGGTAAGTACTGATTGAATCTGCTTACACAGACTGACTGGTAATAGAAAGCTCGATATGGCAAAGTTTGGTGTCGGTGATAGAATTGACTTAATCATTGTAGCTTTTCCCGCAGTTGAGAGGAACTGTGTGGACCAGTTGGCGGCTTTCTGTTTCATGCGGTCAACAATGGACGCAAACAGATTATTTTTTCTCCTGTCAAAATGCTCAGGGAGGCCAAGATATTTTCCCACTCCACCCTCCTTGTCAATACCCAGTTGTTCTTTTACTCTCACTCTGATATCCACTGGCGTTTTACCAGAGAAGGAGATGGATGATTTTTGATCGTTGATCATTTGCCATGAAGCTCTTTCATAGCTTTGGAGAATGTTGATTAGGGCTGTGCAGAAGAGTGGATTAGTCTTCGTGAATATCATGGTGTCATCAGAAAAAAAAGTAAGTGGTTTACTTTTGGTCTATATCTCGAGATTCTGATACCTGGTAATGTACCATTCTCATGTGCTGCTTTGCAGAGACTCGAGAAGACTTCTACACAAATGATGAAGATGTAGGATGATAAGGGGTCGCCTTGACGAATGCCTCTCTGAGGGTGCACATCCCCAACCACCTTGTTGTTGAGTAGAAAAGAGTATGACATCGTGGAGACACACTCTACCATCCAGCTTACAAAGGTATCAGTGAACCCCCAATCTTCCCAGAACAACTCTTATAAACGACCATTCAAGCCTGTCATAAGCCTTACTAATGTCCGTTTTAATTGCCATTGAGCTGTGTTTTGTAGCTCCTGAAGATTTCAGATAGTGTAGCATTTCATGCGTTGTGAGCACATTATCCTGGATGGCACGATCAAGTATGAACGCTGACTGATTTTCTGAAACGATGTCTTGTAATACCGGTTTGAGTCTTGTAGATATATTCTTCGATATGGTATTGTAGTAGACTGTAGTAGACATTACATAGGGCAATAGATCGGTAATCAGAGACTTGTTTAGGGCTTTGGATCTTTGGAGTTAGCCTGATGTGTGTCGAGTTAATCGAATAAGGCAGTGTCCCTGATTTAATGAAACCTTTAATCTCTTTTGTGATTGAAGGCCCCACTACGTCCTAATTGGATTGGAAGAAGCTTGCTGAGAAGTCGTCTGGTCTCGGGGCCTTATCAAGGTGAATTGCAAATATTGCATTCTGAATTTCCTTTGCAGAGGGAGGGCTTGTGAACTTAGCATTGGTCTCCGGAGAGATGCACGGGTTTATTGCTCTATTGATAATATCCACTGCAGAGGGTTTAGAGGAGGTGAAGATATTATTGAAATACTCAGCGATGACTCTTCACTTTTTATCTTCTTCAAAGCCTGGGTTCATGAGCTATCTTCAATGATTGTGATTTTGTTCCTGGCTTTGCGGCCTTTTGTTGTAGCATGGAAGAAGCTAGTGTTTTTCTCACCTAGGGAGAGTCAAAGCAATCTGAAGCGTTGCTTCCAGAACTCTTCTTCAGCCTTATAGGCTTGGAGCAGATCTCGATTAAGTAGTGAGATTGAGGAGTCGTCGCTTAGCTGTGCTGCCATTGCCAAATCCAGAGTCGCTTTCAGTTCATTAATCTTTTTCTGACTGTTCACATACGAACGTGTGCTCCAAGCCGCTATCGCATGTCTGCATCTGCTGTTTCTTTCTGCTACGGTGAGATGGGATCCTGAAGCCAAGGTCACGTCCACCAGTTGCTTGATATCAGGATTGTTTCGCATCTTTCTGTCATATCTAAATAAGCGTGAAGGTTTCTTCTTTTTTGAGTCAGAGGTGGAGGTAAGGGCATGTGGTCAAAGCTTTCAAATTGAAAATAGTGAGACCTGCCATTCGGGAATAAGTCTGACCATAGGCTATTGGCCATTGCTCTGTCTAGCCTACAGTGCACGAGATGAGTGTTCCTTCGACCCCTCCACGACAAGAAATTACCAGTATGCTTGATATCAAACAGATCACATGAGGATAGGAAAGTTCGAAAGGCACCAAAGGAACTCTCAGGTCTTTCTCTTCCTCTAGATTTTTTTCAGAATTATCTGTAATTTCATTAAAATCTCCAGTAAGATACCATGCACTGTTTCTGTTTAGGGAGATATTAGAGAGCAAATTCCAAACTCCCTGGCGATTTTGGATTTCCGGAGCGCCGTACACGAAAGTGCTGAAGAAAGACGTTCTTTTGAAGGAGACATAGTATCTATGAAGTTTGGATTTGATGTTAGTATCCGCAAATCAACATCACTTCTCCAGAGTAGTGCCAGTCCCCCTCCTCGAGAGGCGGAAGGTGAGACTAGGAAATGACATTCCATATTTAGCGGTTCTAATTCTTTCAAGACGAACTCATTTAGATTTTTTGTTTTAGATAGGAACAAGATATCAGAGAAACTTGCCTTATTCATGTTTATGAGCCTCTGGACTGTTTGTGGGTTCTCCAATCCACAACAGTTTCAGCTCAATACCACTAAGGAAGAGGAGCAGGGAGGGTGGGAAAATCCAAGGATGATCCCATGGGGATGGGTGGTGTAGATTGCCTAGAAGTTGCTGGTGATTCTCTTCTTCTTTGGGATGTTTGGATTGGCGAAGCATGGGGGAAACCGTGTCTGTTAGCATTACTACAAGCAGTGGAGATATTATGCTTCCTAAAGTTTGTGCCAGAGAAGATCAGTGAACTAGCAGAGGTTCTTCTTGAAGTTCCTGATTTGTCCCGTTGTCTTTTAGAGGTGACTTGAGTGGTCATATCTTGGTTCTAGAGTGGCACCAAGCCTGGTGGGTTGGTGTCTGGATTGTTATGTGAAAGAAAGTCTGGTGGTAGTGTTCTCTCCAACCTTGTCGCCTCCACGTTTCTACTAGCTGCCTCAATGATTCTCGCAGCAGTAGTTTCCATCAATTCCTCTTCTTCGTTTTGGAGCACTCTTTGTCTTTTAGCTGCCGATTCAGTTGGGTCTGCCACATTGGTGTATTGGTAGGTTACCTCCTTTAATTTGTTCATAAATTTTTTAGTAGTAGGAATCTTAGGATCCTTTGGATAATCACTGATAGCTAAATTTCTTTCCAGAGGAGGTCGTGATCCTTGCGAGTTACACCATAATTTGGTGGAGATTATCTTGCTGCATCAGATGCTCGGTGAAACTGGATGTGAGCGGTAGTATGGATCTTAACAAATAAAAATACCAAATAAAGTTCTTAACAAATAAAAACGACCAAATAAATATCTTCCAAAAAAATAATACTTAACAACAATAAAACAATATTTCTTACAGCCCTAATAACATATAAAAAACAAAATCACACTTTGATTAGGAAATCAAAGTGTTAGCGTTGATCCCAATCAATGAATTGAAAGCTACAATAATGCAAATATCTTATTCGATTTGAAATACAGTATATCAAATCATCGATGTTTTGTTGTTTCGTGAAAACTCTCAAACTCACTGTAGCAAGAGAAATATAAAAGAATCAAACATTTCCTCTATAAGTCAATCAAAAACTAAATATAATAGTCTAAACGACTTATTTATAATACATCCTAAAACTTTAAAACACCAAAAATATATCTCATCCCCTGTATATCCCTTGTATATTAAAAGAGAAGCATTACAACATATTTTTGTAGCCACATGTCATCACCACAAACATTCTTAGAATCCTTAGAAAAATATGTTGGTCCATATACATATATAATAAGCTTTTTATTAAACTAACCATAAATTAATCATAAATATTATTCATTGTTTCCTTAAATAAAAATCACGGAATTAGCTAATGTGGCTAAAGTATATATGATAATTAATGATTTTGAATAATAAAGATTTGATAAAAATTAGTCTATTCTCTATCATTTTTTAAATTTTAACTTATTAAAATAAATTAAACAACCACATTAACTATATAATAAAAATTTAGATTTTTTCTTATATGTTATATTTTGAATTTTTAAAAACGAATATAAATGACTAAAGTTGTTAAAAATCTTACGTTGAATATTTTTTGATCCATGGTTTAAAATTTATGTTATAACAAGATACAAATGATTTTGAAATTACATAAGTAGGAAATCTCATTTAATAAATATTATATATATGTATATTAATATTTTAAAAAAAAATAAATTATATACCATATAAAATACATAAGTATTTTAATTTTGAATTTGCTTTGAATTTTTTTGATAAACATTTTGAACAATTATTAACAACTTAATATTTAGATTTTAAACTTTGCATTGAATGTTTTTAAAATTATAAATTACTAAAACTATTAAACATCCCACAAATGTTTTATTGTTATCATTGATTTAAGAAATTTGTTAAAAATAAATACAAATGATCAAAAATATTATGAGTCTAAATAGTTTTAACAGATGTCAATATTAAAAATGTACTATATACCTATGTTAATATCATTTAAACTTAATTTTATACCATATAAAAAAGGAAAAAAAATGTTTGTCTGGATTAATATAATTTATTTAAGTATTTGTACCAATTTAATTATATACGTAATAGTTACTAAACTTTTAATTATTCAATATATATTTGTTATTTCGTAATATGTAAAAAATATATAATACTTAAAAATAATTTATATATAATATTCATCCCGTGCAAGGTGCGGATCTTAACCTAGTATATATTAAAAGAGAAGCATTAAAACATATTTTTGTAGCCACATGTCATCACCACAATCATTTTTAGAATCCTTAGAAAAATATGTTGGTCCATATATATTATAATCTTTTTATTAAAGTAACCATAAATTAATCATAAATGTTCTTCATTGTTTTCTTAAATAAAAATCACAGAATTACCTAATGTGGCTAAAGTATATATGACAATTAATGATTTTGAATAATAAAGATTTGATAAAAATCAGTCTATTCTCTATCATTTTTAATTAATTTTAAAATAAATTAAACAACCACATTAACTATATAATAAAAGTTTAGATTTTTTCGTATATCTTATATTTTGAATTTTAAAAAATAAATATAAATGAATAAAGTTGATAAAAAAATCTCACACTTAAATTTTTGTGATCCATGGTTTAAAAATTATGTTATAACAAGATACAAATGATTATGAAATTACATAAGTAGAAAGTCTCATTTAATAAATATTATATATATGCATATTAATATTTTTTAAAAATAAATTATATACCATATAAAATACATAAGTATTTTAATTTAGAATTTGATTTGAAATTTTTTGATAAACATTTTGAACAATTATTGACAACTTAATATTTAGATTTTAAACTTGAGCTATTTAGCTCAATATCCATATTTAGCTCGGTAATTAGCTATTCATGCATAAAAAACTTGTATTTGCATATCTGGTTATCGAGGGGTAGCAAAATTACCTTTTAGTCCAAGCCAAGTGAGAGAGAGTTGCTAGAGGTCAGATTTGGGGTAGTGTAGTCATAGCTTGTGTCAGTTAGCGTGTCAGTTGGTGTCAGATTCAGATTGTGTGCAAGATACATTTGGTTAGTTACGTAGAGCTTTAGATGATTTTTTTTTTAATTTGATTCTTTGTTTTACTTTATTTCTAGATTCTTCTTGTTTCCTTGGTTTCTTAGTTTCTTGTGTCACAGTATTTCTCCGTTTGGTTCTTTGTTTCAGGATGAGATTTGGTTCATTCCTTCCTTGTTCACTGTGTTCTGGATTTTTCAATCTGAGTCAACTCTGCACTGCGTCACCTTCGTTGCTGGATCCACCGTCCATCACATCGCTTCACTCTGTGGGTGTTATGCTTTGGATTGGAGTTGGCGGCTTTCACCGTCGCGACTACCATTCCTCTTCAAAAGCTTGCTGACACAACAATGGTCAACTTTGGCTCTTTTGCATATCTTATCCCTCAGTTTTTCATAGTTTTGTTTCTCGAATTAATTCCTGATGTTTTGATTGCACATTTTAGACCACCTCACAATTGCACAAATGATCCCTGATCTCTGTATTACTTTTATTTTGACCCGAAACTTACTAAGTTGTAAAACTAACCTTGCGAATTCATCCCAAATTTTTGAATGTGCACTTTAGCCCTTCATAAATGAAATAATATATAAATGCATATATATACTTAAATGCATCCTAAAATGACTTAAATGAACTAAATGAGATGATAAATACCACTAAAATCGTAACATATCAAAGTATCACATATTTTGGTTTCGGCTAACATAATGATATGTTTGGCTATAACAAGTATTATCCAGATTAGCTTTATAATATCCGGTTTAGTTTCACGCGTACATATTACTTCATCTCTTATAATAATTCAACCCGAAAACATGATTTTTAATCCGGTTATAATATGCAATCATATTACAGATATAAAAACTATTCTCCGGCTATTACTATCATATTCAAAATTATTTATTTATTATCCGGCTATAAATCCGGTTATACATTATTCTCCGGATTTATTATCTAGTTATTATCCGGTTTAAAGAATTTAAAACTAATCTTAGTTTAGCATTTGAAATGGTTATCCCGTTTAAAGAATTATATCCAGTTTTAAAAGAATAACATTGGTACAATGTGGATAGTATTAACACAATTGTTTAGCATTTTTAGTTGATTACCAGATTTGACCAAAAAAGAGAAATTATGTATGGCATCATTAATATTATAACTGAATAATTTATAGTAATTTCAGATTAAACTTACATTAACCAGCTATATTATTTTGTTAATCTATACATAAATCAAGAACATTCATCATTACATCAAAACCCAAGAGTTAACCATACAACGACTGACTGCAACACAACCAACAGCTGGCTCTAAGAAGACGTGCTTTATATCGTCATCAAACGCATAAACAAGTAATTTCCATCAGTGATCAAAGATAAAGCATCAAATTTCCCACCAGAATACTTTACATGAGCTTTTCCATTAATTATCTGCAACAAGACATTCTCTTTTTTGATGCCTGCAATATCAAATCAACCACTTTGATTCATTTCATCTACGTAATCTTCTGAAGAACCATGCACTTTGATATCTTGGTTCAATTTTTACCTTTGCAATGGCATCTTTATGTCCAGTTTTATCCAGTGAGTAGATTTCAGAGGTCTCCAAGTTGATTATGATCTGCTTCATGTCTTGTCTAAGCAAACTAATGGTGAACATGTCAAATAGATACGTATAACAGAGTTTACGGAGTGGAGAGAATGAAAAAAAAAGTATATGCAGGAACTCAAACAAAACGAAGAAGAGGACAAAACCTAATCCCTTAGCTCTCTTCCAACTTCTGTAGACATCTTAACTAGAGTATGAGGGAACGGGTGTTCACAGAAAGACATGAGGTCCTAACATAAAACAACACAAACACTTAGATCTTAAGAAAGCGAGATTAATATTTAAAAAAAATAAATCAATTAACCACAAGAACAACACAATCATGTTGAATCAAAAAGCTAGAGCTTTTTCGAGCTAATGAAGCATCTTGCTGTAATTTCAGAGAAATGCAAAAGATTTCAATTTGTTTCTGAATTTTCTGGTCCAAAAGCAATAGATCTCGTTGGAACTGAATAAAGTGGTTTGGCGATGAAAAGAAACGGAGAAAGATGTAGTAATGAAAAAGCCGAATATTATTCAGTTACAAATGTTGGCCGATGGCATGCAATAGGATAGAGTAGCGTTAATTACAAGATAATAGACTCTGGATGCTAGAGCTTAGTGTGTCAGACTTGGCACAGAAATATAGTAGGGGCTTTATTGGATTTACGTAATCAGAACAGTGGTTTTATAGTGTCAGCACCAGTTACCTAAATACCTTATGAAACGTAGCTACCATGTGCAATTACTCTTTAAACTTTCCATTGAATGTTTTTAAAATTATAAATTACTATAACTATGAAACATGCCATAAATTTATTATTGCTATCATTGATTTATAATTTTTGTTATAAAGAAATACAAACGATCAAAAATAATATGAGTATAAAATATTTTTTAACAGATTTCAATATTAAAAATGTACTATATATCTATGTTAATATCATTTAAACTTAACTTTATAACATATAAAATAGAAAAAGTGTTTGTCTGGATAAATAAAATTTATTTAAGTATTTTGTACTAATTTAATTATATACGTAATAGTTACTAAATTTTTAATTATTCATTATTTCATAATATGTAAAAAATATATAATACTTAAAAATAATTTATATATAATATTCATTCCGCGCAAGGCGCGGATATTAACCTAGTAATTAATAAAACAAAATGACAGAATATTTTAAAAAAAATTTATATCTATGGGCATCACTAGGGCTGGGCAATCGGGTGACCATTCGGGTTCGGGTCGGTTCTAATCGGGTTTCGGTTCTTCGGGTTTACAAAAAAAACAGCTCCAATCGGGTATTACAAAAGTTCGGTTCGGTCTCGGTTCGGGTTTTGTCGGGTTCGGGTCGGATTTTATAGCACAAGCTAAACCCGCTTAAACCCATTTAATTTTCGGGTTCGGTTCTAAACCGGGTTTCGGTTATCTAAACTACTCATACTATACCTATTACTACCCGACACACTTAGACTTGCTAAAATATAGACTTACTCTTGAACCTGTTATCTTGTTCATAAAAAAATTATAGACTTGCTAAAATATACAAACTGAAACACACTTCGAAAACTCAATCAAAGCATGCATTACACAAACACAACTATCTCAAAATGGGGATGAAAACAAGAACAAATACTCAACGGAACAAATACTTGCAATAGTGAAAATAAAACATAAAAGATCCTTTATTAAACTTCAAAAGAAAGCAAACTTGTTCATAATGAACCTTAAAAGCAACATTCGAAACAGAGTACATCTCTGATGAGATCAAATTTGAAATAAAAAGCAAAGGCAACACAAAAACAGAAACAAAAAAACTTCCAAATTCCTAAGCAATCTTCAGTCATCAATCCTCACACTCCCAAACTCTGAAGCAACGAAGAAAAGCTTGGGTAAGTAGAACAATCAAATGAAATGTTAAGAGAAACTAGGATAAATAATATATACCTTTCTCAAGCTTGTCTAGTTGCTCAACTTCAGCTAAAATCTGCTCATTTGTTTGGACTTTCTCAGAGAACTTAATATCAGCTTTGAGCCACTGCTCACTGCACATCAAAACCTCGATCAAGTAATGGGTTAGACAGCTTCTATATGGCTCCAAGATTCTGCCACTTGTGCTAAAAGCACTTTCTGAAGCCACTGATGAAACCTGCATCACAAGTAAATCGTCAAGTCAGCTAAGCACTCTAAAACAAAAACAAAAAAATCACTAGCAACAGAAGAACAGAAGTACTGAAACCTGCATCGCAAATAAATCCCTCGCCATCTCTGCTAGCACAGGAAACTTGATTTTGTGGACCTTCCACCAACCGAGTATGTCAAACTCGAATCCCAGCATAAGCTTCTGATTCTCAACAGGTTCCTTTAAGTACATCTCCAGCTCATCCCTTGGCTCATTTCCTGAATCAGCAACAAGATTCTTGTACTCGGAGTCCATTCTCAAATACCCAAAGTCTTCAACAACCAACTTTAGCCTGTCCAAATGATCCTGACTCTCCTGAACAGCCACAGTCTCAGTCTGCTTCGCCTGAGATGATTCACTATTAGCCCCTTTGAACCGGCTAGCATACTCGTTGAACATGCTTGTAAGGAGATCAAGCACAGAGTCATTCATTTCTTTGGCTTCTGCACTGTCTTTTCCATACAGTGTCTCAAAACAGAAGCTTGGGTAAGTCATCTTCTTCCTGGGATCGAGTACTGCAGCAAGAATCAACATCCTGTTCACATTCTTCATGCCATCCCAATACTTCAAGAACTTCTGCAACATGTCTTCAGCTTTCAACTTCAAATCCAGGTCTAAGTTGCAAGCCAATGCATTGAGATTCCTCTCAATTGTCACAATCTCACCATAGCATTTGTAGGAGTTCACCTTTGAGGAAGCTGAGACAACTAAAGTGCTATTATAAAAGATGACCAGGAACCTCCTTAGCTTCTCCACAGCATTCCAGTCACTAAGACCAGGCGGTCCACACCTCTTAACACCATTCTCTACTTCTAAAAAGTAGTCATTGTAGAGTCTATCCTCTGCTTCCATCCTATCAAAAGCCACTCTGAACTGCAAAGCTCTTGATAACATCAAAAATGTTGAATTCCACCTAGTCTTGACATCCATCGGGAGACTTCCGCGGGTCATCTTTCCAGTAGTAACCCTTTGGTCAAAGGCGTTTAACCTATTGGTAGAAGACCGGACATACTGGACTGCATTGCGGATTGCCAACACATTTTCGCCTAAATCACCTAGACCCTCCCTAGCTATCAAGTTGATAATGTGTGCACAACATCTCATATGAAGAAAGTTACCATCTAAGACCAAAGCATCAGGCGAGACTGACCTAAACTGACTATGAAAACGCCTAAGAGCAGAGGTGTTAGCAGTGGCATTGTCTACCGTGATGCAAAACAGTTTCTCAATTCCCCAGTCAGCTAAGCATTCTAAAAGAACTGTGGAAATCGTCTGACCTTTATGATCCATGACCAGTTTGAAACCAAGGATGATCTTCTTCAGCTGCCAAGTCGGGTCAACAAAATGTGCAGTTACAACCATGTAACTTGCACCTGCAAATCTTTTTTAAAAATTATGCTATTAGTATAAATAAAAAATGAGATTGTTTTCACTTTTCAGAAAAGAAAGAACCTGACCTGTCACTTGAGAAACCCAAATGTCAGTAGTGAGGGAAACTCTTTGTTTGTTCACCTGCAAATAATTCTTCAATGCCTCTTTCTTCTTCAGAAACATCTCCACAATGTCTCTAGTGGCAGTTCGCCTTGAATGAGGTTTGTAAAGGTTCACCTTCACGCAAAAAAAAAAAAAATTAACATTAGTTTCATAAATCAGAGAAATAATGTACAATTCAAAGCTTTACCTTATTGCAGAAATACTTCTACCCTGTACTGTCTACGAAAGACAGAGGCAACTCAGCTAACACCAATAGCTCATTCGTAGCTTCTCTGACAACTTTCTCAGGTACCTTTGATGGCTTCAAACTCCCTTCATCATCGATGGAAGTTTGACTTTTTCCTTTGCTGATTAAGTGCGCCTGGTACTCTCTGCAGATGAGCAGGTGCTTCTGGAGATTGGAAGTTCCTGATTTTGTAGCACATGAAAACACCTTCTGGCAGTAGTGGCAAATGCACCTGTCACGGCTCTGCTTTGTCCTGGTGTAATGGTTCCAGACATCTGATCTTGGCACAACAACCTTTTTCACCTTTTTTGCCTCAGGACTTTCTTCGCAAGGTGTACATGTCTCCTTCCTCTTTCCACACCTATCTGGTGTTTCAAAGTTCTCGTATTCAACTCCATCTTGCTTGTCAGCTCCGCTGTTTGTGTTCTTGAATGTTGATGAAGCCATTTGCTAAGAAGTGACAAACAATAGTCAGATTAAACAAATAAAAACAGACAAAACAACTAAAGATTATACACATTTTAGACATGAACAAAAGTAAAAAAACAATTATCTTTAAGCAACAATCAAGATAAATAAAACGTCACAAGAAAATGAAACAACTGCAGATGCTATACAAGTCAAATATACGGGTTTGTTACAAGCACACCACAAATGAAACTAAAAAAATAATTTTTGGAACAAGAATAAACACATACGGGTTTGTCTCAGACTCTCAGTTTTAGTAAACATGAACATCATATAAGAACAGAATAGAACTCTATCAATTAACAACATAAGAAGCCGTTATGTTCATGAAAACAACATACTTAATAGGAAACCGACAAACCCGACAAATCCGAATGACCCAGAAACCCCAGAACATCTAGCCATTACTCGATTGCAGAGAAAAGGAGGAAGAGTATCTTACCTCTTACTGAAATCGTCGAAGGAGGAGAGGAGTTTTGCTGCTTTGTACCTCGATGAAGAGCACAACTTATATAAGAAAGGAGATTCAAGGGTTTGCGAATCACGGAACCGATTGGAACAGAAATCGGAGAGAATATGTTTAGGAAAGAGGATCATGATTTAGGGAAATCTCAATATTGAGAAATAAGGATCAAATCGTAACAGGATCAAAAGAAATCGCAAAGGAGAAACAATGGAAACCTAGAACATATATCACTTGATCCTCGGGTATCCATTTACCCGATCGGGTTGGTGCTTTTTACCCGACCCGACCCGTAACCCATTATACCAAAAATATGTGACCATTCGGGTTTTTCTCAAGATCCGAACCCGACCCGAACCGGTTTTATCGGACCGGGTTCGGTTCGGTTGATCGGGTTCGGTTTTATTGCCCTGGCCTAGGCATCACTAACTCTGTTTTGAAACAAAGCCATTCAACATAACCTTTCAAAATGGTTTGTCCGGAAACCCTTATCTTGGAGACAAGTCATTGCTCCGATGAGTCCATCTCCAAATATAGTACTGACAAACTTAAGCAGCAGCTTTTTTTTGTCCAAAGTCATATCCTATAACATCTCTCATAATAACACAAGCCCAATAACCAACTCAAGAAGATTGGAATTTGGAAAGAGTTCAATGGGGCCACATCAAACTGGCTAGGTCCATCTCTTCCTCCTCTTCATCTTTCGCTTCCTTATTTCTCCAGCTCTCGGCTTCCACTATTGCTATCTGAAAGGTATTAATGGTTGTCGTTTCCTTACCACTAATAATGTTTCTCTTTGCGGAGTATGTTTTTACACATATTAAAAATATATATTAAATATTTGCGACTAACTGGGTCAAGATAAATTGCATCTTTAATAAGTATAATCTATGGTTTCATCTAGAATATATATGCAGTTTAGCATGTGCTATGATTTATTTATCATTTTTGTTAGTTTGTTTCAGACGCTATTTTATGGCAGTTGTGAGAAAACGTCCTTATACTTTTAGAACTGTACCTTAAGCCTTACCATAATTAAAAAAAAAATGTTCCGAGAAAATGTTTTCAGTAAAAAGTACTACATAGCAAGATAACGAAATATCCTCTGGTTCCAAGGATAATAACACTTACAGATTACAAGCAAATAATAATGGAATTTTTATGAAAAAGAAGAAAAACCAGATTAATCTCCAATTAATTAAGAGACGATGACTAATCAGAAGGCATCTTTCTTACCTATAAGCCATAACCAATCCAAAGCAACTCCTGCAAATATTCCTCCTAATAGAAAAATCACCAGCAAGTTCCCTAACGCATTCTGCTCCGGACCCTTTATAAAAAGCATATATGTATTGTTAACATTTTAATCACACATACTAACAATGTCGTGTTTCCATTTAATAAGAAAAATAAATAAAACAATTAAATTAAACTCTATCTAGGAAAAGATTCAAATAGATTACCTTGTAACCTTTAGGAGCTGCGGTGAGAATGCAAACTGTGAGATGTCCATTAGTTAGTCCCAAAACAGAAATAAGCATAATCATCCATCCTTGATCCCCATATTTCGCGGTGAAGTAGAACGCAGGAACGAGTAAATAACGTGACAAAACCGCAACCGTGAGTAATTTTCTATTCTCAATCTTGAGCCATTTCACAAGCGGTGTGTACCTCCCTACTAGATCCCAACAGTTGTACATGGCTACTAGGACAAGCGCGTACCAAGCGCCTAACCCGTGTTGCCCCGTGTTCTCGTATAAGAACCCGGGGAAAATGGATAGTGTCAAAACGTAGATGAGGGCTAGATTCACTGCATAGTCTATGTTTTCAAGAAGTAGTTCTTTATTACTTAACCGTTGGTTCTTGGAATCATCATCAGTCTGCGTAGAATACTCAAGAAGATTAAACAATAATTAATAATAACGAATCTTGAAAAGGAAGGGAATATTCTTGAAGAATCTGAAGTTACCAAGTCGGATTGGTTTTGGATACCAGCAGCAGCAAGATCAGCAGAAACAGTTTTAGATCCTTCCAAAGCAGCTTTTCTTCGATAATACTTAACAATGGGGAGTTTAGGGAACACATATGCGTAAAGCATCACGCAGAGAAACTCTATGAATGTTGAGATCCCTAAGAATATCACTGCAAGAAGAAGAAAAAAAAGAAGCAAGAAATGAAGTTCTTAAATACTTGGGAAGCTATAAAGATCTTTAAAAAATGTTAAAACTCACTTGCTCCTTTGCGTTGACCGTCGTTTGAGTTATCAAAAGCTGCTTTAGTTATTAGCCTAAGCCCTGAAGTTAGAGCACCAGCTACAGCCAAACCCGCCATGAATGACTACAAACAAACAAGAAGTTGAATCTCTAGTGAAATTCGGTTAAACTAAATCATGATCTTGAAATCTGTTAAAAATAGATAAACCTGTATGAATTCAGGGCACATCAATGATAAATCACCGATCATTCCTCCTTGAACGGTAGCATCAGAAAGACCGAAAGAAGCGACTATTAAGCATAAACCGATATAAGGTCCTACTCCACCGCGTCCTTTTGTAGCCAAATCCAACTGTTTTTGAGTTTTTTTCTTTAATTAGTCTTGAATCCATAATCAGAATACAGTTTCATCAGAAAGATCAAACTTACAACTATCAGCAAGAACGTGGATATTGTGAATAGAATGTAACCAAACAGGTTGCGTTTTCGAGTATCGATTTTCGATTCGTGGTATGCAAGAATCACGATTGTCCCAAGCGCGAAGGGTTGGTATACAAGTGGTAGTACCCTTGAAGGATGATAATCCTACAAACAACATAAACGTTTTCAACGATTTTCTTGGAAAACAAAAACAGAACATTAGATATCCAATTCCAAACCGAAACAGAAACCGAACCGGAAAAACTAGGTAGTAGTAATCTGCAATAGTGAGAATACTGTTCCAAGAAACAAGAGCTCCGACTCCAAGAATACAACAAACAACCGTTGCTTGAAACTTCCCCTGTTTTAATACATAAACAAGAATCTTAGTTCTAAATTCAGAGAAAAACAATGAAAATTTAATGGATCTGACTTCATGTAGAATTTAACCTGAAGCTTCTCAGGAGCTTGGTTCTCATTTCCATCCGCCATTTTCAAGTAGTTACAGAGAGCTCAAAAGATCCTAAGCCCTGTTTCAAGATTCAAGAACTGGATCGAACACAAGATGTTGTTTTCTTTTCTTTTTATAGGGGGGGAGCAGAAGCTACGTTACACTTACTTGGAACTTTAGCACATGAGGGTATTACAGAGTCAACGAGCTTGTTGTTTATATTCCGACTAAAGCTTTCATGTAGATTCAAAACACGATTCTTAAATTATGGAGATGAGCGAGTACTTTTAAGGTTTGACAGCGAAAGTGAGAGGATAAAATAAAGACTCAGAAGAACAGAAAGAAAAAAGGAATCAAAAAGATTAAAGAATCCAAAGTGTGAAAGCGTATTCGTTTACTATATTTGATCGACTGGAAGACGGTGTAGACTTTGTTGTCTGAAAGCAATCCCTGTGAAAATTCATTTATTGATAATATCCACATATCTATGAAGAAAATTCATTTAATGATTAATATCCAATATCTTTGAGAAAAAATATTTTTATTTTCGCTTGCAAAATTATCAAATAGTAATGTGACCAAATTTTGTCTTTTTGGGGAATATTATTAAAGTATCCCCATGTTTATATTTTCAGAAATATATCACACCAACTTTAAAGCAATTATATATTTTTTGGAAAGTAATATTTTAATTTTGGAAAGTAATCTTTTATTTTAGTACTTAGGATATCCCTCGTGCTTTTTAATTTCTATGAATTTTTCAGAATAGTAGTTGCTCGTAAATTATTATACAAGTTTCGGTTGACTATAGAATTTAGAAATTGATTTTATCAGAACCATCACATGTTAAATCATTTTTATAGATTTTAGAAATTGATAGTTAATGAACCGGCCCGATGGGTCTTAGGCTTCGAATGTTACGAACCATCCTGTCCTGCACCGCAGTTAACAGTAACAAAAATCTCTACATATACTATATATCTATATGTTTTTATAACTGTTAAAACCGCATCACAGTTAAACTGTTTGTCGCGCACCACTCACACCGCAGTTACTATTTGGAACCTTAAAGTTCTAACTCATAGTGATAATCAAACAAAAACAAAAATAAAATGGATGGAACATTGATGAATTTGCGTTTCTCAAAGAAAAAGAATATATTAATGAATTTGTATAAGTGATACACATTTTCGCCAATTTTTTTGAAAAAAAAAAATTAATTAATATTTTTTTTTACATAAAAACAAATAAAAACCCCAAATCGAAATCTCAAGTGGGTTTGATTAAGGACCGAACTCCCACTAAATTTACATTGCTTAAGTTGTTGAACACTTCACCGGAGATGGACTATGCGGTGTATAGGCCGAGCCAGAGAATAGAAGAAAGAACCTAAGAAATGAAACCCATGCAGATTCGGCCAGAAGACCGTCGCTATTATCAACCGCTACTGAGATCGATTTTCACGCCCCTCCACCGCTTTCAAACAGAGAGCTTACTAGAGATTCCAGAGGTTCATGCAACCATATGACGCCTATGCGGAAAAACTCCCTCCTCTATGAAGAACCACACACCCCAACACCTCCTAGAACCGAAACAACAAGCTCATATCCAATTTTTGGCGATGACCCGAATGATGTGCCATGGGGTAGCGCACCGGGCAAAACAGACATGCATGGTTTGATCATTGGAAGCAGTAATGATATATGTTCATTGTTTGACTCATATCTGCTAAACCACGAGGCTTCTACACATGAAATCACTTGGAGAATGTTCTCAACTCAATTACGGAGCTCCTCAAAGAAGAATCAGATCAAACGGAGTTCATATGTGATAGTTATGCTATTTACAAATCAGGTGATCTTCAGTTCTCGCGAATTCAGACCACCCGAGAAGCTCGAAATGGCTAACCTTCTTTCTGATGAACCAACGGTCAATTCAATCATGCCAAAGGTGATTATTCATGTTCTAAATGTCCAAAAAAGCATTGGGCTTGATGGTTTTCAAAAAGATTCAAAAACGAGCTTGTTTAGCCCAAATGGAGAAACCGATAAAATATTGGCTAAGAGAAAAGATGGATTTCGACCAGGCCTCAAAGGGACATGTCTTGGCCCATATCAGGAGTATATTCTTCACCTTTCAAAGTCCTGGTCGTGGCTATATGAAGAGGTAGTCCAAGTTTCAGTCAAAGACTTTATTTAGTCAAGTCTTTGTTTCTATTTCCAATGTCTTGTTTTTAGCACATTCTTCTTTGGATCTCTACAACTTGTAATCCTATAAATAAGGCCTTAGAGCCACGAAATAAACCAGATTGTTTTCCCCTTTTGTTGAGTTTAAACTCTTTGTTATTTGTTAGAACATTTCTTAGTTTCTTGGTGAGGTTATCTCCAAGTTTCGATCCTTCTTTTGTTGGACCGGTGCGTCACATCCGGCAACGATCGAAGTCTGGTAGTATCTTTGGGCTATTCCGCAACCCTTAGTGTCACCGTTCATACCATCAGTTCTCAATCCTCTCGGATCTGAGTTCATATCAACCTTACCGAAAGAGTGATCCTTATTTTGGTTCTATCAAGTGGTATCCTAGGGTTCTTCACCGAAGAAGCGAGATCCAACTCCGTTCTCACAAAATAGGGAACCGCAAAGAGCCTCTACATTTGATCGGACTGAACCAAAACCACCTAATGCTTGAGTCAGAATCTTCCACCAAGCATGTACTAAATCTAATATTAAATCTGTAACTATCAATGTAGAAAAACATTTAAGACAAAAACCAAAAAAAAGTAATAGAGAAAAAAAGAGAGAAAAGGAGACTAACATATTGAGAAGAAGAGCCAACCAATCCACTAGGCCTGGGCATTCGGTGGATCGTTCGGTATCGGTCCGAATAATTCGAATTTTCGGATTTTCGGTGTTATGGTCAGAAGTACCATTCGGGTTTTACTAATTATCGGATCGGTTTCGGTTCGGTTCCTTCCGGGTTCGGTTCGGATCGGATGTAACCAATGTTTAAAATCGTCCAAAAATATTTTTTTTAGACCTTAAAAATTGACAAATTTTTTTTCAAAATATATAAAAATTGTTTAAAAATCTAATTAAAAATTAGTTAAACCATCTAAATTAACTAAAAAGTATTCAAAATAACAATTAAAAAAAACTAAAAAATATTTTGAATATCCTAAAATATCTAAATCATCTTAAATATATAAAAACTTTAACATATTTAACTAATTTCATATATCTTTGGATCCTAGTTCGGATGTCGGTTCGGTTCGGATTATAACCAAACACCAAAGTACTAAGCTCATAAGTCCCGTTCGGATATTTTTGTATAACGGTTCGGATTTGGTTTCGGTTTTTCTGGTTCGGGTCTAGGTAGGTATTTCGGGTTGAGTTAAAAACGCCCATGCCTACAATCCACGGTAACACATCTACGGCGACCGTTGAGAAGCCAACCCATCCACGACAACGCATCCACGACGCCATTTAGAAACTATTTGAATTTGAATTAAAAGAGATGTTGGGAACTTGTCACATCAGTCTTATTTTCTTAGTTTATTTTTATGTGTAGTCTTCCATATATATTCAGTCGTAGACTACAAGAAATCAAACAAAGAAATTATTCTCTCCTTTTCTCTCTTACACTTTGAAATCTATACCTCTTTCATTCTATCTTTCTCTCTATCTCTTTTTTGTTCTTATGTTCTTCAGTCTCCGGAAAGTAAACTTCTAGTATATCTCATATTCTTTCATGGTATCAGAGCTTCAAGCTTCTGAACCTCAAAAAAGCTTCCACAAATATGTTTCTTTCTCAGATTATCTTCAAAATATGTTGGATATATCATTTTATCTACTGGTCCAAAGATCTTCCAATAGAGAAGAACCTCACCAGCACGCAAGATAGAGGGGTATACCTTATTCTCTGGAACTCAAGAGAGCTTCAGCCATATCCGGAAAAATCTTCATCAAAGTCTAGTCTATCTCAAAACCAGTAGGAACAATCTATTGTCCACTGGTCCATATCTCTACATGAGGGAGAACTTAAACATGGTGTTGGTTCCAGAGTACAAGAAGACTAAGGAACAACATAAGAAGCGCAATATGCAAAGAAGAAGTTATTTGAATCTTGCCAGGAATGTAAACAAGGAGTTTGAGCATCCATCGATTCAAGGAAAAACCATGTATTCATCTGTTATTGGTGGTTCAAATGAAGGAGGAAAGTGGAGAAGTATTGATAGTGCAGCCAACACTGATGGTCCAGCGACCATGAGTGACCTACATGCCTTTATCGAAGCCTTTATCTCATCCAAGAAGGCTGGTACACACTCTCTTGACTCTACACATATCATTATAGATTCATGAGCAAGCTATCACATGATTAGTGATAGGAACTTGATTAGTGATGTCCAGTCTGCCTCAGGTAATGTTCTTATAGCAAATGGTGATAAGGTTAAAATAAAAGGAATATAGAACCTTAGATTGTTTGATAGGAAATCAACTGCCTTGTCTATGCCTTAGTTTACATCAGATATGCTATCAATGAGGAAGGCTACGGTAGATCTTAGTTGTCAGGTTGTCTTCAGACTAGACGAGGTTGAATTTCATGACTTAAAGACAGGCCATGTGATTGGAAAAAGGCATATTCACAATGAACTCTATTATATTCATAAGCCAAGGGTGTTTGGACCATCTACTTCTCGTTGTTTGGCCAGTACCTCCAGCGGGGTTGATAGCACATTATGGCATGCTAGGATGCGACATCCTCATACCAAATCCCTAAACCTGATGCTTTCAGGTGTGGTCTTCATGAATGATGATTGTGAAGCTTGCATATTGGGGAAGCATTGTAGAACAGTCTTCCCACAGTCGAGCACCATCTATGAAAGATGTTTTGACCTAGTTCACTCTGATGTATGGACTGCTCTGTGTATGTCCAGAGAGAACCAGAAATACTTTGTCGCCTTTATTGATGAGAAGTCCAAATATACTTGGGTGACACTGATTCAGTCTAAAGACAGGGTGTTGGATGCTTTCAAGAATTTCTATACCCATATCCGCAACTATTTCAATGTCAACCTGAAAATGCTAAGGTCAGATAATGGTGGAGAGTATACAAGTCAGACATTCAAGCAATATCTTGCTCAACATGGGATTACTCAACAGACAAGTTGTCCTTACACTCCTCAACAGAATAGAGTTGCCGAGAGGAAGAACAGACACTTGATGGAAGTAGCAAGATCAATGATATGATGTTCCACACCAATGTTCCAAAAAGATTTTAGAGTGATGTTGTGATGTCTGCCACTTATCTTATCAATATGACTCCAACTAAAGTCCCCAACGACCTGTCTCCATTTGAGGTTCTAAACAAGACCAAGCCATCTTTGGACCACTTGCGTCTATTTGAGTGCCTCTGTTTTGTGTTGATACCATGGGAGTAGAGGAGCAAGCTTGATGCTAAATGCTCAAAGGCTATGTTCATTGGTTACTCTCCAACTCATAAGGGATATAAGTGCTATGATTCAGAGTCAAGAAGGGTTCATGTCTCAAGGGATGTGAAGTTTGTGGAAATATAAGAGAACTATGATGAGAAAAGTTGGGAAAGCCTTCAAGATCTCTCACAAGGACTTCCATAGGGCAAACAACTTGAGAATTATTCTGAAAATCTTAGGCATTAGTCAGCCTCAGACCAGTGGAGTACCAAGAACTTCTCCAACACCTCCAGTTGTTGATGAAGTTGCACCAAGTATAGAAATAGTCAATCATGATCCTGAAGGGGGGAAATGAACCTGAATCACAACAACAAGAACAACAACAATAAGATGATTCAGCCGCAACACAAGATCAAGATGGAGCTGAATCTAATCAGTCTAGTGAAGATCAGTGTAGTGGAGAACAAGGGCAGGAAGATGCAGTGGTAGAAGAGCAACATATTCAATCTTTGAGAAGAAGCACTAAAGTGAAGAAACCATCCAAGTGGGTCGACACAAAAGTATACTTCAACAGCAATGCAGTGGCTCCTCGTATCCAAACAACATGTTCTTTGGCGAGTTACCCTCAAGATCATGTAGTCTTCATCAACAATCTAGATCAAGAGTACATTCCAAAAACTTATGAAGAGGTAATGGAACTGGATGAGTGGAGAGATTCAGTTGGAGATGAAATCAATGTCATGATCAAAAATGATACTTGGTATGAAACTGAACTTTCCAAAGGAAAGAAAGCAGTAACAAGTCGCCTTCTCTTCACCATTAAGTACTTAGCTAATGGAAAACCAGAAAGGAAGAAGACAAGGCTGGTTGCACATATACTCAAGTCTATGGAGAAGATTATCTAGATGCTTTTGCACCAGTAGCTAAACCCCACACTATAAGGATTCTACTTTTCTTGGCAGTTAATTTGGAGTGGGATTTATTGCAGATGGATGTTAAGAATGCTTTTTTCCAAGGAGAATTGGAGGATGAGGTTTACATGAGGCCACCTTCTGGTATGGAAGACTTTGTTAAACTAGGGAATGTCCTTAGATTGAAGAACACAATCTATGGATTAAAACAGTCGCCAAAAGCATAGTATCACAAATTAACACAACTCTCAATGGAAGAGGATTTGTGAAATCAGAAGCTGATCATACTCTCTCCACTCTCACAAAAAACAAGGAATTGTGGTGATTCTGATCTATGTAGATGATATCATCATCACAGGAAGTGACAAGGAAGGTATCACCTCAACCAAAGCTTTTCTTAAGTCTACGTTTGATATTAAAGATTTGGGTGAGCTAAAGTACTTTCTAGGGATAGAAATATGCCGCTCTAAAGAGAGCATTTTCTTATCTCAAAGAAAGTACACACTTGATCTGTTAAATGAGGCAGGAGAACTTGGAAGAAGAGTAGCCAAAACACCACTTGAAGAAGGGTACAAAGTCTTGCGTGAGGGGGAGTTTAAGGATAAGTCATTTGGGGACTTCAAGCTTTATAGAAAAATGGTTGGGAAGATGATTTATCTAACCATTACAAGACGAGACATCTAGTTTGTCGTAAACTAAGTCAACCAGCATATGCAATCTCCCAAAATTCACCATTGGAATATAGTGGAAAGAATCTTGAGATACCTAAGAGAAGCTCAGGTGTATGAATGAGATGAAACAAGAGCACATAGATCGTGGGATATTGTGATGCAGATTGGACTGATGATAGAGTAGACATGAGGTCTACTACAGACTATTGCACCTTCATTAGAGGCAGTCTAGTTACTTGGAAGAGCAAGAAGCAAAATGTGGTATCCTGTTCAAGTGTTGATGCAGAGTATAGAGCAATGAGGAAACTTATTAGTGAACTCATTTGGATCAGAAACTTGTTGAGAGACTTGGGCATAGAGATTACAACAACAATCACAATGCACTATGATAACCGGGCGGCTATACACATAGCATCAAACTCAGTCTTCCATGAGAGAACAAAACATACTAAAGTGGATTGTCACAAAGTAAAGCAGGTTGTGGAGCAGAAGATCATCCTACCTTGCTACACAAGAAGTGAAGATCAACTAGCAGATATCTTCACCAAAGAAGCAAGCACTAAAGTCTATGAGTTCATCCATCCAAGGTTAGGACTCATAGACTTGCTAAATCATGATCCTCTTGGCCATGAAGCATCTACTCTTTTTCCTTAGTGTGTTTTTGTCCCATTGGATTTTTCACACTAAAGTTTTAATGAAGGATGTGTTCATGGCTTTCCAAGCTTGACCATACCGTATGCTCAAACTTGAGGGGGGCTATTGAGAAGGAGAGTCAACCCATCCACGGTAACGCATCCACGGCGACCATTGAGGAGCCAACCCATCCAAAAGCACACATCCATGGTGACCGTTGAGAAGCCAACTCATCCATGGCGCCATTTAGAGACTATTTGAATTTGAATTAAAAGAACTGTTGGAGACTTGTCGCATCAGTCTTATTTGTTTAGTTTATTTTTATGTGTAGTCCTCCATATATATTCAGTATAAACTGCAAGAAATAAATAAAAAAGAAATTATTTTCTCCTTCTCTCTCTTACACTTTGAAATCTCTATCTCTCTTATTCTATCTTTCTCTCTATCTCTTTCATGTTCTTTATGTTCTTCATTCATCAGAAACTAAACTTCTACTACATCTCATATTCTTTCATAACGATTGTTGACCTTCAGCTATTGAAATGTGAACGTTGAACTGAAAATCCACCTTGAGCTATTGAAATGCTTTCGTGTTAGTATTTTCTCATGTTACCGATAAATTTCATTTAATGGTTAACTAGGTGATTTCGTGCACCATGTTGAGAAATAAAAAAAATCAATTTAAACTACATTTAGAATAATTTTATTTATTTTAGATTTTATTATTTTTAACAATATTTTAATATAAATTTTGATTTAACTGAACATAAAATTGAGATAAAATAAAAAAAATTGTTTATTTTAAATTATACTTAAGAATATATATATATATATATATTTAGGATAAAATATATTAAATCAACTTGTATAAAAATAAAAGTAATAAAAATTGATATAAAATTGTATAATTATCAAAAAGTAAAACTAAATAGTATTTCTAAAATTTGTAGATATATAAGAAAACTAATAATATTATGATCAAAATTATATTTTTTACAAGATTGTAAAAAATTATGAAAATATTTATTTAGTAATAAAATTGTATAATTATAAAAATAGAAACAAATAATATTTCAAATTTTTTAAAATATTGGTATATTTCTATTACTATATTATTTAATTTCATATTTGAATAGATTTACTTTAATGATTATATATAGTTTACTACCATTTTCTAAAAACAATTATTAGTTTACTACCACAAATATTGGTATTTGTGGCAATTTCCCGAAAAGTTACCTAAAAGATAAATAAATATTAAATGTAATTGTAAATGTCTTTTATACCATTTATCTTGGTTGCACAAAAATATATTATTAAATAAAATTGATTAGTACCCACATATCTTTGAAGAAAAAAAGTACTATCTATGTTTCATTTTTGATATTTAAGATTTTTACAAATAGATTAAGAAATTAAAATTTTATACCATTTATCTTGGTTGCACAAAAATATATTATTAAATAAAATTGATTTGATCATTAAAAATATATGCTACATTTTGTAATNCTTGTATAGTTTTTTAATCATTTGTACTTTTTATAGCAAAATATTTCAATTACAGATAACAAAATGTTCATTGTGGGATTAATAGTTTTAGTAATTTATAATTTTTGAAAAAAAATTAAGTAAATTTCTAAATTAAAATATATATGTATTTCATATGGCATATAGATAATATATATATATATATATATATATCTTTTAATCTTAATACTTATTAAATGAGACTTTCTACTTATATGATTTTGTAATCATTTATATTTTGTCATAACAAAAATTCTAAACCATGAATCACAAAATCTGAATGTGAGACTTTTAACAGTTGAAGTAATTTATAGTCATTTTTAAAAATTCAAAATATAACATATACAGAAAAATCTAAAATTTTATTATATGGTTAATATGCTTGTTTAATTTATTTCAATAGTTTTAAATTAAAAAAATATGAGAGAAGTATCCTAATTTTTATCAAATAATTATTATTCATAATAATTAATTGTCATATATATTTTAGCTACATTAAACAATTTCGTAATCATTATTTAAGGAAATAATGAAGAAAATTAATATTTATTATGGGTAGTTTAATAAAAAGTTTATTATATATTTAGATGTACCAATATATTTTCTAAGAATTTTAAGAATCATCCTAGTGATGACACGTGTCTACTAAAAAATATTTTAATGATTTTTAATTAATATATAAAGGATACTCAGTTTTGTCATTCTGGGAAGATATTGTTAAAATATCTCCAATTTATTTTATTTTTTACACAAAAATATTACTTTACCTTTAAAGCCATTAGATAGTTTTGGAGAAACAATATTTTATATTTGTATTTAGGATAGTCCTCGTGCTTTTTAATTTATATGAAAAATTATAGAACAAAAATTGCCTGTAAATTATTATACAAGCATCGGTTGGCTATGTTTTTTTAATTAAAATCATCACGTGTTGACAATTTTTTAATGATTTTAGAAAATGGTAATTAGTGAACTAGCCAGATAGGTCTAAAGACGTCGTAAGTGACAAAGTAAAAGAAAGGATTGAGTACTGATGAAGATTCAAGTTGGACATAAGAATTTTTTTTTTGCATATTCGGAAAGCATTGAATCAATAATTTACCTTTAGTTATTGTAATTCTTTCGCGTATTATTCTCCTCTTGATTTTATCGTGACAGTTCGGTTGGATGGAGCCACCAACCCTCTCATTTGCCGACATAACAGGGTTGGGTTCATTGTAATATCACACGAAGGGGATATTAGATCGATCTGTTTTCGAAATAATATGTGTCGGTTTGTTCAAAATTAATTATTAACTTTTAACGGTCTGGTATAAGGTTCACAAATAAACCACCAGAAAACAAAAGAATAAACTAACAAAAAAAAACGATATTGTGATGTGATGGTTTTTCATGCACCCATTCGTGTTCAGTTTGGATTTTTGGAATTAAAGATTTAAGTTTTGTCAATATAGTTATAAATTTGATATATATTTAATTCGGATTTACCTGTTTAAATTATGTAAAATTCAAAAAATACAAATATACCTTACGGTTTTCAAAATAAAAATAAGATACCTATAAATGTGAATAATTTGTGACCAATTACAAAATATAAACATAGAAATTGAATTATTTTGGATATTTTCATAGACAACCAGTAGATATTTCGGATATTTCTAGTGTTTTGGCTATTTTAAAATATTAACTATTGAATATTTTAGATAATTTTCAGACATTTCAATGTATTTTAATTAATTTTGAATATTTTGGGTCTTTTTGACCTTCTTTGGCTATTATATCTAAAATTATTTATATATATATGTATATGTGTGTGTGTGTGTCTGTATGTGAATATATAACTATGATTCAGATGTTTTGGTGAATACAAAATATTTCGATTCGGATCAGTTTTAGTGTTGATCTTTTAGATATTAAAATTTTGGATATGCTTGAATACGTGACTATTACGGTTCGAGCTCGGCAACAACCTTCTTAAATCAAATTTGGTTCGGTGGTTTGAATCCAGATATTTGGTACATATCTAGGTTTAACAATTGAATACCTCCACCAACCAAAATAGATCTTTAATTAAAAGCAGAATATATATTTTCGAATATATTAAGATATAAAAACACTAAATTTATCATACTATGTTTAAAGCATATCAAGATATTCTAAATATAAAGATATATAAATTCATTTAGAAAGCAAGATGTTATATTGGGGGTAAAATACTATTCCCTATATATTAATCCTGGAACATTACAACATGTTTTCGTAGCCACGTGTCGTCACAAGAATTATTTCTTATAATTGTTAGAAAAATAAGTTTGTTCATATAAATATATACTATGTTTTTTATTAAACTAACTATCAAATTAATTAATAGTGTACAAAATAATATTTTTTCTTTCCTTAAATAAAAGCTACAGAATTACCTAATATGGTTAACATATATATGACAATTAATGATTATGAATAATACATATTTGATATAAAAATTCTAACCTCTCTCGGTTTTGTTTAATTTTATATTGTTAAAAGAAATTAAACAATCACATTAAGCATATAATAAAAATAATTAGATTTTTTCTTATATGTTATATTTTGAATTTTTAAAAACGATTATAAATTATTAAAAATGGTAAAAGTCCCACATTAAAAAAATTTGTGATCAATGGTTTAACATTTTTATTTGTTCAAGCAAGATACAAATGATCATATATCATAGGGGTGGGCGTTTGGATACATGTTCGGGTTTGTATCAGATATTTCAGTATAAATGATCTACATTTCGAGTCACGTTCGGGTATTTTATCTTCGGGTTCAGATATTTTGGGTCGGGTTCAGATATTTAAATTTTGAAGAAAAAAATAAATAAATTATTGATTGTTTATGTTTTTTGTATTTAAAATACATTTTAACTTAACTATTTTTTAATTTTTAAAAGATTAAACTATTAATAGGTTTGGAGATAAAACTTTAAAAATAGAAAGACACTAATTTAGTTGTTGTTTTGAAATTTTAGATGCAACTTTTGTTAATGCAAGAAACAAGAACTTGATATGTATTTTAAGTGAGTAGCAAATGATTTTATCCAATTATATGTATATTATCTAATTTTGAGCAATAAGAATCATTAATATAAATATTTTGAATAAAATGAGAGAAATGAACTAGAAATATAGAGTTAAGAATACTTATGTTTGGTTATCTTCGGATATCCATTCGGGTTCGGATATTACCCGTTCAGATTCAGCTATTACCGAACTGGTGAAATAAGTAATTTGTTTTGTTGTTCTAATTAGATGATTTTTAGACCGAGTTGGTGAATATATACTAGACAAATATTGATATTTCGAGTCTGCACTTATATTCTATAACAGCTTGATATATTAGATTTGAACATTAACTTGTTAATATAGTTTGTCGGTGATTTTTTTTCAAAATATTGATTCTGAGATATGTATATGGAGTGAAACTAATTTTTACAGATGTCCATTTTTTTAGTTGACACTTATGTAATTCACTGAATTCATAAAAGAAGTTAAAAAAAGAAACTTAACTCATATCAATGAGTGTTACAAAAAAAAACTCATATCAATGAAACAAAGACGAGAACGAAAACACAATTCTATAGATATAGAAAATGAAATCACTTATGGAGAATCAATAGTAAACAAATCGAGAGCAGAAAATCTAATCTTCTTTTGTCATTGTACAATTGATGTTGCATATTTGGTTTTGGTGATTTGTGTCAGCCGCAAAATTTAATTTCTTTTTGTGCATATGAAATCTTAAAAATAATTAAAATAAGATGTAGTACGTTAACTTTTCAACAAAGATAATATATTTAAGAGACCAATATTTGTATTCATCATTTTATAACCGATAAAGATTGTAGTATTGCAAAATATTAAAATCATTTCATAAACAATCATTATTATAAGAATTCACTCCGCACATGCGCGCGGATTATCATCTAGTTCATTATTAAAGTTTGTCTACAAACTGAAGTGAGTAAAGCCAAATACGTTCACATGTGAATAATTGTCGATGAAAATTCATAAAGCATTTTTCTTACCAACAAGCCATAGCCAACCTAATGAAATTCCTGTAAATGCCCCTCCTAGTATAAAAGTCACCAGCAAATTCCCCAACGCATTCTTCTCCGGACCCTTCAAAAAAATACAAAATCCGAATAAAAATGGAGCTTTAATTTGAATCTTTATAAGAAATGCAATCACAAAAATACAATCAAACCCGTAGCAAGGCTGGATAAATACCATGTATCCTTTGGGAGCTATAGTGATGATGCAAACAGTGAGATGTCCAGTAGTTAATCCCAAAACAGAAATGAGCATTATCATCCATCCTTTATCACCATATTTCGCGGTGAAGTAGAAAGCCGGAACGAGAAAATAACGGGACAAAACCACAATGGTTAGAGCTTTTCTATTCTCAAGGTTCAGCCATTTCACCAGCGGAAAGTATCTCCCGACCAAGTCCCAAAAATTGTAGACTGCGACTAGGATAAGCGCATACCAAGTGCCTAACCCGTGTTGTCCCGTGTTCTCGTATAAGAACCCAGGAAAAATGGATAATGTCAAAACATAGATGAGAAATAGATTCACTGCATGGTCTATGTTTTGAAGCAATAGCTCTTTTTTGCTTAGCCTTTGATTCTTGGAATAATCATTAGTCTACGCAGAAAAATAGAGAAAATAAACAATGCAAAAGAAAAAGATCAAGAAAGATATTGTAAAATAAACGAAGAGGTAGTATTTTGATGCTACCAAAAGTTACCAAATCTGATTGATTCTGGATACCAGCAGCAGCAAGATCAGCAGCAACAGTTTTGGATCCTTCTGAAGCGGCTTTGCTGCGGTAATACTTAACAATGGGTAGTTTTGGGAATATGTAAGCGTACAGTATCACACAGAGCAACTCTATGAACGTTGAAATCGCTAAGAATATCACTACAAAAGAAGAAAAATGCAATAAATGAAACTTTAAACACGCATACTTGCTCCCAAAAGATAATGAATTTTTTTTTTTTTAGATTTGAGATCTCCCAAAAATGTTAAACTTACTTGCTCCTTTTCTTAGACTGCCGTTTGATTTCTCGAAGACTGCTTTAGTTATAAGCCTAAGCGCTGTGGTTAGACCTCCAGCTAGAGCCGAGCCGGCCATGAGAGACTACAAAGAAGCAAGAAGATTTATATCTAGCTGAAACGTTAAATCTAAACAAATTTTCTAAACGAGAGAAATCGAATATGGTAGAACTGATTAAATTAACCTGCATGATTTCAGGGCACATCAAAGATAAATCACCGACCAGTCCTCCTTTAACAGTAGCGTCCGCGATGCCAAATGAAGCAACGATTGTACATAAACCGATATAAGGACCGATTCCACCGTGTCCTTTTGTGGTCAAATCCAACTGTTTTTTGAGTTTCTTAGAGTCTTGAGTCCATAATCAAAGTTCAGTTCTATTAAAAATATTAATGTAATATTAAGGCTTTAAATATAAACTTACGACTATGAGCAAGAACGTGGATATTGTGAATAAGGTGTAACCAATTAGGATTCGCTTTCGAGTATTGATCTTTGATTCGTGGTATGCGAGAATGGTGATTGTTGCAACCGCAAATGGTTGGTATATAAGTGGTAGAACCCTTGAAGGATGATAGGCCTACAAAATACATGTCTCTGACTAATTGTGAGTCTGTGACTACCAGAAGAATAATTTATAAGGATCCCCTAATATAAGTGATTGCTTAAAATCTATATTTTATTCGATAACCAAAACAAAAAAAAACAAATTTGAGTATGGGAATTAACCGAACCGGGAAAACTTGGTAGTAGTAATCTGCAATAGTGAGCATACTGTTCCAAGAGACAAGACCTCCGATTCCAAGAATACAGCAAACCACCATTGCTTGATACTTCCCCTGTTTTGTGAACTCAGGATATAAACAAGAATGTGAGGGAAAAACATTGAAAGGTCTTGGTTTAGGATAATCTGAGATTTGGGTTGTGGAATTTACCTGAAGCTTCTCAGGAGCTTGGTTCCTGTATCCATCCACCATTTCTAATAGTTCAGGAGCTCAAAAGAACATAATCCTGTTTCAAGACTCAAGAACTGGATCTAACCCAAGATGTTGCAATTTTTTTATGGTGCTAAAGACACAGATACTTACTTAGTACATGTGAGGATTGCAGAGTCAACGACTTGCTGATTTTAAGATTCGTGTCTATTCAAAACAAGATTCTTGAAACATGGAGATCAGTGTGTCAATTATAGGGGTTTAAGACTTTAAGGTTTGACAGCAAATTTGAGAGGTTAAAATACGACTCGGAGCCCCGCCCTTTTTCTACAAAAATAAATAAACAAGACTCAAAAACTGGATACCCTAAGAGGTCTATAATGTTTGTTTTGGCAACTTTTCTTCCACTTTCCATTAAATGTAATCGCCTTTTACGTCGATTTAACACAACTAGAAACTTTTAAAAAGGAAAAAGTTAAGAGAAATAAAATAAAACTCAATAGAAAAGAAAAAATAAAATAATATAAAGATTAAATAATTTAAAGTTTGAACGGTTTTTAGTTTCAGTATTTGGTGGACCATAACAGTGTAGTCCGAATCTGAAAGCAAAAAAAAATATCTCCAAGAAAACTCCAGGAACAATGGCCACATCAAGATATTATTTAGTGTGTTATATAAATTAACACATAAATTAAGTTAATCAATGCTAATTTTTATAATAATCAACAGACACACACATAATTAAAAATTCCACTACTACAATTACAAGTAGACACACTCATAATTTGGGGTTTAAGCGAACATGACATAAAGTGCACAAAGTTGCGAATCTACCATTCATTTGTTTGCAAACACACACACACACACACACACATAAATTCATGAAAAGAACATTAAAAAAAATTGCCTTGGCTCCGTAAACCGTTCGGGACGGCACCGCATAAAATGACAAAATACAAAAAAGAACACCGTAATAGTTTTACTATTATTGAAGTAATGCCATCCATTAGCAACAGCTTCGTCTCCCACCAATACATATCGACGTCATACTTTTTCTTTTAATAAAGGTTTTTTTTTCCTTTTTTTAATAAAGGGCTATTGACGTCATACTTGTCAAGCCAATTTCCGAGTTAAGTATTATTATTTTTATATTTTAATGTATTAAATAATCTGAGAAAGTATAAACCTTTATGGGTAATTCTTTGCGTGGCCATCCAATTATTGTAATTATTGCTTAAGATTTACAAACAATACAGCCTGCGTGTCCCTAAACGGGAGTATCCGTTTAAACCCAGTGAGTTTGTGTTGTATGCAGGGGCGGACGTACGTAAGCGGCAACAGGATCACGTGCAATGCCGTCCCATAATTTGGGGTGACCTAACGCACAAAAAAAAATTGTGTGGCCTATTATATAAATACCAACAATATATAGCAATACACTAACACCAAATCAGTACAAAAGTAATCAAATGGTTAAAATAAAAACTATATTGAACAAAAGAGGATCGGACTATGGTATCCTAACTCAATTCAGACTTGTTAACGATTAGACCTAGCTAATATTTGGTGATATGTGACCTTAATTTTTCTTCTATATATTGTGGCCTAAAACCTATGCTTTACTTGCCTTTCGGCAGGGACGGGCCTAATCAAGTGCCTTTACTGTTTTTTTTAATTTTCCTTAAATAATATATGTTAGTTTGGTTAAATTGTTTTTAATTTAGTGAGTAAACATGAAAAATGCCCCCAGTTCAAATTGGTTTTGTTATTTTTAGTGGTGTGCCTCCAATTAAAGTTCTTGCCGGATCCGCCACTGGTTGAATGTCCTAAAGTGGATTGTATAATTATATTATCTTAGTGTAAGAAATGTTATTTATATATTTGGAATTGATATACATGTCTTCTTTTTCCTGGGTGTAGGTGTAGCAAATATGAAAACAAAACAATCGGCTGTAGTAGAATTAGGGATATCAATTCTAAAATAAAAATAGTAATTCTAAAATCAACTCTATTCAACTTTTAGATTGGAATACCTTATAAAATCAAAAAAAAAACTTTTCTAAATGATGGATTGTATTATTAAGACATGTAATCAAATAGTTGTAAACAAGGTGAACTACAAAAACTAATAAAATTTATAAATAATTGTTTGTAAATGGTTATAAATATATTTATAATTGAATAAATGTATATATATAATTGAATAAATGTATATTTATAAAGATTTAAAAATCATATAAAATTATACCATACTTATATTTTAAAAATAATTATTTAAATGATTTTTGGTTGCAGGATAGGCGAAATCTTAAGAAATTGTTACAATTTCAATAGTTGATGATTTTAGATTTTTTTTAGCAAAGTGATTTTAGAATTTTATTATTTTTTATCAGTGCCAAAATAAAAAGTATTCCACAATAAATTACCTGCATTTGAATACCTTATTCATATCTAAAAATAAAATGCAATGATTTTTACCCAAAACTTCTTTTTTTTTTTTTACCCAAAACTTTTGTTTTCCAAAATCTTTTGAAAGAAACATATAAAACAATTACTTTTTGTTAAATTTAAAATAAACTGAAAAAACAAACAAATAAAAGAAACATAACTAAAACAAATTAGCAAAGCCGATGTCAGAACTATAGAAGCTTCTAACCGTCATCTTGGAGCTTCACAAAAAAATGCTTTCTTTTTTTCTTTCTTGAAAGCTACGGCATTTTCGTATTTTTACGTGTTAAAATAAAATAGAAAATAATTCTAAAATCAATTATCTGAATTAATTATGATATTGTTTCTATGAAAGAGAAACCTTTTTAATGGCTTAGACTTATGTTGTTGAAAAATCATAATTCTCACGGATCTTCTAAAATATACGGAAGTTTTGATTATCAAACTACTTGAAGTAAATTTTTTAAATTTTGTAATTACTATTCATAAAATTATAACATCATAAACATAATCTATATTTCTTCGTATAATAATATTATCTCCAGAATCGCAGACAAACACCTGGTTAAGATAATTAATTGGAGAGCTCTTTTATAAATGATACATTAAAAAATCACTAAAGTGATTTCTCATTTGATATATAAAAGAATAAAAATATTGTTTTTTGATTTTTTTTTAAACTGAATTAAATAAATAAAAAATCATTAACCAATAAAATTGATATAATTAATTAGAGAGTTCATTAACCGAATGTTTATTTTTTTGGACAAGCACAATAACAAGAGCTCTTATTTTGTGGTTTTCAGAATTTCATTTATTTAAGTTGATGAACACTATGAACTATAATGATATACTGTATGTTGTTGGAGACATGTCATTTTCTCTTTTAATTTATAATATATATGTTTTTTTTTAACTTTAGTCATGTATTTTTATCTTTTTGTTTCCTTCATCATTACTAATTAAAGATTCTGAGTTTCAAGTGAAAATGTATGGAATACAAGGAATGTAGGGGAGAGATTTAGTATAACATATAGATATAGATATATCATTCGGGTTCTTAACAGTAAATAATTAGAGAGTTCTCTTATGAATAATACATACGCAAAAATTATTAAAGGGCGATTAGATCTTTTCTTTAAGGAATTGATTTGATGTTCTAAATGATATATCGCTTTTTCTATTTAAATATTTAATATACTATCATGTAAACATAAAGCATCCAATATTGAAAGAGATTATAGAATACAACCGGCCACAAAGTATTAAACAATATTGAAGCATCCATGGATATATGAAAAATATATATTTCAAAACTAATGAAAATTTATTAAACAATATAA
>WHPY01000136.1:81545-92553 GCA_019776045.1 Brassica rapa x Raphanus sativus | reverse complement strand
TTTCTCGAAAAACATTGAAGATGCTCTAGAAGAATCCCCCTATATATTAAAAGAGAAGCCACTTTAGTGAGGTCTCGTGACATGTCGTTCATAGGTGAAGTTTCAAAAAAAATTGTTATAATTTGATTGATCGATTGTTTTTAATTTTTATTTATTTAAATAAGATCTAAAAATTTAAGGTAAGTCTAAAATATTTAACATCACTTGCCATATAATCTAAAAAAATATTACAAATAACAATTTGTGGCAACTAATTCTCAAAATTATAGAAAGATTAATAATGTTTATTTATTACTATTAATATTTATAAACTATAAAATATAATGAACGAATTTTTATATAAGATAATTATAATAGTTTTATACTCTACTTGATGAATTGTATTAGAATATAATTAAATAATAACTATTTTAAATATTACAGAATCCAAACATGTTTATTAATATGATTTTTAAATTATTTATAGTTGTTTACAGAATAAATTTATCAGAATTTTAAAATTAATTATATAATGTTATAAATTATTTATAAAAATATATATTCTACTATATATTGATTGAGAAGTCACATAAGTGATTTTTTATTATGTGTTGATCATAAACGAACTCTTCAAATTGTTACAATTTGATTGACCGATGATTTTTAATTTTATTTATTATAATTTCTTATATATTAATTGAGGATCTTTTAAATAGTTATAACCTTAAGTTTGTATTAATTTAAAAGAGACCCCATCCTATGTGGCAGTTGTTTAAACTATCTAAAATTTGATGTGGCAGAATTATAAAGCATTTAGAACAAGCATAGTTTAAAAATTCACTCCCTAGCAAAATACAATTTCGGCAAGCATCGACAGTCGCATATCATAGTGGATATCATTATCATTATACGTATTAGTCATAGTCGCATATCATAATTAAATAAACATCATTATATCATTATGTAAGGATAACTATATATTTACGTATTTGCCAATTTTAACTCCTCTTTTGCCAAAAGATGTTGAACCATGAAACTCATAATTCACATGTCAAACATTTGTTTGCTGCAATACGACAATATGACTCAACTGCTTGACAATACGACTCCAACTAATAACTTATAGAAACTGGAGGACATACGTTGTTTGGTTAGATTTAACTGTCTCTGAGCACCTCCACTTATCTGTTTGACAATACGACTCTAACTGAACATGTTAATCAGTATTAAAATATTATACATTGTGGAGAAATGGTCGTATAACCTTAGTATAAAACAGTATATACGTTTATTGAGAAACTTTAGATGGTTGAGATTGTTTTGTATTGTTATTGTTGGTTCTCTGTGCCATAATCCTAATCGATGAAAAAATCAGATCGGTTTTGAATATTAATGTTCTCTTCACCATTTACACACATTCAATAACTCCTAATTAAGCAAGTTTTACTTGTGTTTTTATTCTTAAATGGTTCGATTAAAGAATATTTTTTCAAATTAAAGTTCTATTATATATCGAATATATTTTCCTTGCTAAGCAATTATGTTTGTTGTAAATATGTAAATATTGTATTTAATACGCAAAACTTAAACTACAAGGCATGATTTGATACTCAATTATCGTAAGTTAAGGAAATCTTCAATAAGTGCTGAAGTTTAGGTTAACGTCAATTGTTCTTTTTTTTTCTTTTTTTTTTTGACAACCAACATCAATTGTTCCAACACGTTAAGTATAAATTTATATAAGTTTAAACTTAATTTTTTTAATAGATTTCCTAGGTAAGAACCACCGTAATTGGAACATAGAAGATGGTTTTATACGATAAGAAGATGGCTTAGAATTAGTAATCGAATATACTGAATGGAAATTATTTTAAAGAAGCTGCGGTATATGAATATGATTTGGTATATAAACCGATCAACCCAATAAAGAGTAATTAAAATATAACATTATAATTATATATAAATTATATAATATAAGATAATATATACAATTTTTTATTGCTATGGTCTTCATACTTTTTTAATATTAATTTTAGCAATTAACCCATTTTAATAATTTGTTTTACGTTAAAAATTTATTTTCATCTTTTTATCAAATTAAAAAATACAATTTTTCATTTTTCATTAACAAATATGTGTGCTAATATTTAGTTATTTAATAATATTATGAATAACTAATTTTTTTATTTTTGTTGTATAAAACTATTATTAACATAGTAAACTACTAATCATGGAAAACTACTCAAACATAATGATGGAAAACATAATAATAATGTTACTGTGATACACATATATAGCATAATAGAAATTTATGTAAGAGTAATTATCTACAAAATAAACAATATATATACCGAAAACTTTATTACCAAACAAATCTATATATCAATATTTTTCCTTATTACACAATGTTTTAGAACTTATATTAGGAAATTTATATTGAAGATTAAGAAAAAGCTTTGGCACAAAGGAATGCATTGCCTAATTATTTTTCGTAGTTTAAGAAAACGCTTATAATGTTCTTTCGTAGTAGTTAATACTATATATTATGTTAACCTAACTTTCATCCTAATATCTTATATAAGTATCGGTTGCAAACAAAGCATGCCATCATCAAGTACTTGAAGTAGAGTATCGGTTGCAAACAAAAAAACTAATTTTATCTTATTTTAGCCTTAAGTATAATAATAATAATTGTGCTGCTAAATTTTATGTTGTTGTTAATGTGGTCCATAACAAATCATACTTCAAATTATAAGCCTAACCCAATTTGTAGTTATCTTTTTTTTTTTAATTTTACATCTTATGTTGTCAAAAATATAAAATTTTATATTCTGAAAATTAGTGTAACTTCAAAATCGAAAAATATATAAATCTTATTCACCGATAAGTTAGTAAAAGAAAAATATCCAAATATATCAGACTCATCATAAATTTTAAGTTTTGATCCATAATTCCAATTAAGGACATGACTGGTTTTCCCGTTACCACCCGCAAATGCAGTTTTTGTGGTTCGTAGCGGTTGTTAGCGCTTTGTAACAATCACTCAAACCGCTTCAAACCCTCTAAACCTCTTAAATTTAAAAGCTGATTTCAGCTACCGTTTGCGGTTGCGGGCGGTTGCGGGCGGTTGCGGGAGAATAATTTTTTTTTAAAAAATATATAAATACAAAAAAAAAAATTTAAACTGAAATAAAAGAAATACTTAAATATATCTATTATATTTTAATTTACACTATCAATTTTATAATAAAAATATTTTCTATAATTTTTAAAAATTTAAAACTATATTTTCTAATTATAATTTTTATATTTAGTATAATATTTTGATATTTATTATTTATATAATTATATAAAATATCAATATTATTAATTTATTATTTAACTGTTGTTGTATTTGGTAATTAATCAGTCATAAGTAGTCGTACAAATCTCTTCAAACTCCCGCAACCGCATACATATACACCAGTCAGACCCTAAAATTGTTCTCTGTCCAACACATAGATGACTATATAAACAATCCAAAACTGTATACATATATGCAAAAAAATTGATTATATATAAATATTAACTTTCTCAATACTATATATTTTAACTATATAACTCACCCTGCGTAAAGCACAGGTCTTATCCTAGTTATATCTAAAAGGAAAGGATAATTCAATTACCACTTTCCAAATAATCTACATAATATTAGAAATAATTATTTATGGTAACTAATTGTTGAAACTATGAAATAGTAATAATGCGATCAATTTTTTCTATATTAATAAACAAAAATGTTTATTTGAATTGATATAATGATTTAATATTTGTTTAGAAATAATTATATTTGTATATAAAGTATCATAATAACTATTAATGTCTAATAATTCAATGCATGCTTTATAAATCATTTATAAAATTATAAATACATTTATAAATTATTTATATTGGCTTATCAGATGTTTTAAATTATTATAAGAGTTTCTAAGTCATTTATAGAAGCATATACATTAATTTATAAAATTTATTTTGAAAATTTATCCTCCTATTACAATATTTTGAATTTTTTCATTTGTAATGTTAAAATTTTTCAACTATGTTTAATTAGTGTAAAAACTCCTAAACTAAAGATTTACTGGTAGTAATGGTAATTATGATATGTTAGAGTTTAATTCATTTAATAAAGTTAGTTTATGGGGTTTTTCGTTAAATACATAGTTTGGCGGTTTTTACCCAAAATAAACTTAGTTGAGGGGTTTTAACGTTAAAATTCCTTATTCTTTCCTTATTATCTATTATTTAAATCCTTATAGTGGGATTTGTTTTATCAAAAACCAGTTGCAATCAACTGTTGAGATATCTTCTTTCCTAATATCATGCATTTGATATTTAAATATATATATATATATATAGCAAGATTTGAGTTACCAAAATTATGTATATATTATAACCAGAATATCTCTAAAACATTTATTAGAAGATATTATATCTCATAGCTGAATTAAAATTTATTAGAGGATATGATATTATATCTCATAGCTTCTCTTGAAAACTAGGTTATTTAGAAACTTAAACTAATTTGCTATATAAATATCACGCCACCCCTATTAGTTTCATGCATCTATCTTTTAAGTTTTCATATGTTTTTGATCGTTCTAATTTAAATTCTACTTTTGTGATCTTGCGCAGGTGTATGATAATCAATAATTAACTCATAGACGGGAACACCATTACTGGTAATTTTATGGGAGATTCTTCTTCTCCGTTTATTTTTGTTCTTTTCCTCTCCATGTTGTATCTCTATCTATATTTTTGCATCAGTAGTGATTCAACTAAGAAAAAGAGACGATTCTATTTATCCAGGAACTGATCATCCCCTTCGAAAAAGGTAATTCTTTTTTTTTTATAAAGTTAAATCACTTTGCAAGAATATAATTTAAGATGTGTATGCTAATCAAGTGCAATTTATTTATTGTGCATGATCCTCTTCGGTACGTCTGAGAGCCAAAGGTAATCTCAAAGCTTTTTAAAAACTTTGAAACTCATTGACGTTGTCCTATCAATTATATAATTTGTTATCTTTTGGGGATTGTTTACATCTTTAAATATTTTTGTTAGAATTACCTCTTTTCTGACTCAAGGCGTAGAGAAAGAAACCGGAAATCATCTTTGCTGTTACAATGAAACCAATGATAATAAATCTCAGGTAATTCAAATCTCTCTTTTATATTTCATGGCTGATTTTTTTATTGGTTTTATGCGTGAAATATTTGTTTTTCTCAATTATATTTTTCTGATGTTTTAAGATTATTTTTAAATGTGATAGTTTGAAGCATAATGCACTCTCTGAACACACCTCCATGATAAACACTTCTATGTAAATTGTGTCAATTATGTTAGTGATTTTGCATCTGAATATTGTGACTGATGTTCCAAGAGAGAAAGCGTATCATCTCAAACCGAGATTATTGGGAAAGGTAATTGGTTTATAGATGTAATTGGATAATTGACATCTAAAGGATACATTTTATTAGATAGTACCAAGCAGTCATTTTAAACCTTTTGAACTCTAACTTTTTGAACTAACAGAATAATCATGCTTAACCTATAAGCAGTTCAAAGAGTTATGTATCTAAAGGATACGCTTTATCAAATATAAATGATACGTTTTATTAGATAGTACCAAGCAGTCCTTTTAAACTCAAACAATGCCATGTTCTGAGTTGTACACATTGTATTGACCTTTTTTTTCCTTGCGTTGTGTATTCAGATAGCAGTAGTGAAGTGCATATATCGATTAATATCAACCAAAATTAAGAGAACAGTCTTTTAAAAGCAGAGATAATCACATGGGCCTCTCTTGAACATGGCAAACAACCAGCAGTTTTGCCAGACCCGAATTTCTTAAACAGGTTTTCTACTTTCTTTTTTTCTTTTTATTTAGTTTCACCTGATGAGAAGTTTGAATCACAGACTCTTGACATTTTAAAATTTATATTATTTATTTGTGTAATGGTGCAAAAATTTCAATGAGACCGGCTTATTGTTCTTCCAAAAAAGTATTGGTGAATGACAAGCTTGAAGCTGAAGTGAAAAAGAATAGAAGGATGATAAGCTTGAAGGAGACGCTGTTTTGAACAAGTTTTTCCGTGAGATATATTTGAATTCTGATGAGGATATGAGGAGTGCTAGAGCAAATCATTTGTGAGTATCTATCTATATTCCTATTTAGTCTTTCTTCTCTCATGGAGATTACAATGTTTTGGCATTTTGATTGACTCTTTTGCAGTTTTGCACAATCAACATGTGGAATCTAATGGGACAGTGTTTTCAATAGACTGGAAAAATGTTGGTGCTAAGAAAATCGAGAGCACTCTTCATAATGATCTGGCGCTCAAGACATGGGAAATATTATCTTATATGATGTGTGGGTTTTATCTTAATCTAGACAGAACTCGAAGCCTTGGTCTTAAGGTGTGGTTTCTCTACTTTATGGACTTAAGGTACTTTGTATTTTTCATAACTCATATTGTTTATACGAAACACTGAAATTTTTAATCTAAATGTTCTAATGTATTCTTTGTTCATATGAATATAGTATAAATATCAATATGTAACATTGAATCTTTCATATTAACCACATACATATAACATAAGTATTATATAGTCGTAAATATGTAATTATCAATTTAATATTAATGTTAATGACCGCACATGTGTGCGGGCGGTCCACCTAGTGTAAAGTAAAAGAGAAGTTGATCTACACTTCTGCCAAATTTATTTATGTGTTATTATATATTATATAAAATAGTTGTAAGTGACGGAAAAAGCACTATGCAAAGGAGAAATAGATAAAGCATAGGGAAGTCGAAACTTGTGAATTACACAATTTGCCAATTTGGTAAAGCACATTATACTTTTTATTTTTAAAGTGTTTTCTTCAAATAATTGCATGAACTTTTCACCTTAAGTTGATAGGTACTAAAATTGTTACGTGTTGGTATTCTCATCCATCTTTATTCATGACTATAGTTCAATGCTTAGTTGTAGTTTTTGTCTCAAGTTCGAAGAACCAAACTTCTCATTTGCCGCCATGTTATTAAGAGGACTTTTTTGCTAAAATCCCTTATATATTAATTGAGAAACATTACAACATTGTTTTGTATCCACGTGTCACCATGAGAATGAAATTCAGAATTTTTAAAAAATAGGTTGGTCCATCTTAACTTATACTATACTTTTTATTAAACTAACTATTAAATTGATAAATAGTGTACAAAAGAATATTCTCGCACTTTCCTTAAATAAAATCTACGGAATTGCCTAATATGATTAACGTATATAAGACAATCAATGATTATGAGTAATAGATATTTGATAATGATTTTTGTATCTTAGCTCTTTTTTATTTAATTTTATATTATTAAAAGATATTAAACAACCACATTAATCATATAATAATAATAAAAAATTTTATATGTTATATTTTGAATTTTTAAAACGACAGTAAATTACTGAAAACATTAAATTTCTCGCACTAAAATTTTGTGATCAATGGTTTAACTTTTTTTGTAATAACAAGATACAAATGATCATAAATCGTATAAATATGAAGTCTCATTTAGTAGACATTCATATTATATATTAATATAGTTTAAAATTAAACTATATAACATAGAAAAAAACACTTAAAATGATAATTTCTAAATTTGTATTGAAAAAATATTAAAACCTTAATATTTTAATTTTGAAATTTGCATTAAAAAAATCGCACATTAGAAATTTTGTGTTTATCATATGAGTAAAAATTCTTAGTAATAAATATTTATATTAAAATATACTATATATCTATGTCGATGTCATTGAAATTTAGTTATATAGCAAATAAAATAAACAAGATGTATTGTTTTGATTTATGTCTTTACTTTAATTTAATTATATACATAATACGTAAATAAATTCAAATAAATAATAATAGATAAAAATTAGTTCTATATATAACCTTTTATATATAACATTCATCCCGTGCAATTGCGCGGGTCTTAAGCTAGTGTTGTTATTAAGAAAGTTGCTATGGAATTTTCAGACCAGTCTAGTTTCCAAGGAGTATTTCATTAAGGTTTGTTTCGAAACTATTTAAAATTATGGAACTGATTTTCAGTATAAGCTGTTTTTTTTAAGTACTATTCCCTCCATTCCACAAATATATTTTTTTTGGTTATTTTCACATATATTTAAATTTTTTATCAAAATAACTATAATAAATACATCATTTTATGGGATTTTTAATTTCTAATAAATTTTAATAATATTAATTCAATAAAGTAAACTATTCTTTTCGAAGTTCACAACTTGTTCATAGAAAACACACAAAAAAATCTATTTTTATAAAACTAACTTTTTTTCTAAAACATAAGAAGTATATATTTTTTGAAAAATATATAGTATTTAATAATACCTACATGTATATCACACCGTTCTTATTTGCCAGTCTTACATAAAATTTCATTCTTAATTCTCCGAATAGCAGCCGCTTCCAAGGTACCGCATCTTTCTCAGTTACAGAGATAAAATCATCTCTCCTCCAGTAGGAGGGTGCTAAATCGACGGTGAAACCACTGTCTTGCCATGTGGTGGTGGGCTACGGGCTGCTAGGGGTAGCTAGGTTGGAGTACAGTATTGGCGGTGTCGTCTTGCGATGTGATGGGGTCTCCTCATTTCTCCGGTGTCTCTGCGTCCACCGTTCTGTGTCGGAAGGTCCGACCTTGGCATAAAGCTAGAACTTTAAACGCTAAAATATGTATTTTGTAGGGGCACCAAACTCTAAAGGTTCTCTTAGGTCCAGTTGCTTATGCTCTTCTATTTTGTCTCATGCGCACGGGTTCGAAAGCTATGATTTCAGTTTTTTTTTTTTTTTTTGATAATAATTAAATGAATCTAATCGATTTTCAACTAATTTTCTTTTTCAAATCGATGTCATTTTATTTACCAAAAAAAATCATCTTTCCTTCCTCTTTCGTTCTTCATGGTGACAAACAAGTAAAAAAAATTTGTCTGTATTTCTAAAACTAAGAACAAACATGAAACATCTCGTTAATACTCATCTTCCATTCTCTCCTACCTACAACTGAAGGATTCAGTAAAATTTACAAACTAAACTAAATTCAAAGGGATCCTTATCTTAGGTTGTATTTACCAGTTTATGCATTTCTCTGTTTTCAATTACAGTAAAATAAAGTTATTCTAATTACTCATGCATTTTGTAAAAGTGTTGCTGGCAACAAAACAAAGAATCAACTAAGGAGTAGATACAAGACAAAGTGGTATAATATCTGAAACTGATATTCTCAAGTAACCTTATGTTAAATGCATATAAACGTTTTAGAGTCATCATTTTATCACTATGGTAGATCAATCTATTAGGGTACCTTGATGAAATTTCAGCATTAAAAAAATAGTTTGAGATTTTTGTTCAGTTTAGAAAACTAAATTTTTAAAAAATTGTTTGGGGGCATAATCTTTCTATTGCGCTTTAGGTGTCACAGAACTACTGACCGGCACTGCATGTCGGTCAAGTACACCGCCGGTTTAGGACTCGTTTTCAACTAAACGTCATCCAAAGTAAAAAGTAAACCTAATTAATAACTTAATCAAAACAAAACGTCATCCAAAGTTGAATTGCCCGTATACCTACAGCGACATAAAATTGAATATTACAGAACAAATGATTAGTGCCAATAAAATTTGTCGTATGTCGTTTTAACCAACTCAGCTCGATGTCATTTGCTTGTTGAACATTGCAGTCACTCGGTTTACCAAAAAAAAAAACATTGCAGTCACTATTTTTTTATCAATAGGTCTGTGTATGTATTATTTATTTGGAGTCAACAACTAGATTACAAAAAAAAAAAACAACTATATTACGAATGAGTAGGAGCATCTTATTTCTGCTGATAACTATTTGAAGGCTGCGATGCGTCTGTCATATAAAAACAGAATCACGGCCATTAGTTTTCATGCATCGGTTTAGCCATTTTGTGTTTATAATTTGATAGTAAAATAAATTAATGACAATTTTTTTTAAATAGCCATTTTTAAATTTTTGTCATCAAAATAGACTTAAAAAAAACTATAATAGCTGCTTTTTATTTTGATATTTTAATATTAATTTTTTAATTTTTTTAAATTTGAAATCCTACTCTCAAAACTCCATCCCTTAAATCTAAACCTTAAGTGTAGATTAGTTAATCTTAGAGTATAAATATATATTTACCTTTCAATAAACTTATTTTGGTCATTTTTTCTTTCATGACTATTTTTGTGAAAATAAACTAAAAATGACTGTCATAAAGAATTTCTGTAAACAATGATGAAGAAAAGATCTTTGATGAATGTTTTTTAGTTAAGAGTATAATTTTGCCATTGAAAGAGTAGAGGACCACCTAAGTTATTATGAACCTAAACTAATCTCATGAGTCCCATAGTGAAATCATACGACCTTGATGTCAATTTGGTACCTCGTAGTTTAAAGATGACGAGTTTTATGATGCAGTTTGGTGAACGAAACAGATGATGGGGAAGAAGAAATCTTTGGTTCAACTACAAGACCTCACTTGTCCATGCAGAATTTCGCAACTTGCTTTGGGCTATGAGATCAATTATTCAGTTAGGATATACTAGGGTTACTTTGTGTTAGTGGTTATTCTTGATTCAACTAGATGAGATTGATCGATATTGATCTCGATTTGCTCTTGTTTGTTTGCAGATTATACGAAAATGAAAAATGTAATCAACACAAGGTTTTGTTCACCCAGACTTCGTTTCCTACTGTCCGGGGAGAGATCGATGCTCTCAACTGCTCACTAGGTCATCAGAATCAATACACAAAGTCTTGGTATCTCTACTACAATCAATCGAGGATCACGCCAAGTAGATCGTATAGAGACTACCTCTGAAATACACCACTGATAATCAGATTTTCCTGTGGCTCAATCACGATCAGCTCTCTGTCGTCTCTGTTGCGATCTTCGCCGAGATAATACTCTCT
>WHPY01000136.1:40887-80848 GCA_019776045.1 Brassica rapa x Raphanus sativus | reverse complement strand
TCTCTCTCTATTATGTTAACGTAACAGAATGTGATGATCATCCTCTGTTTCACGAGGGAGATGAAGGTATAAATATCTTCATTAATCGATACTGCGTCGTATCACTCATGTGCTCCGTCTTTTTTTTTAGATGCCAAAGACGGTCTAGCTCAAGTCCAGTCTGCTCATGCTCGAGTCAACGACACTTCAGCTAATGGGCTTAACAGAAGCAGCCCAGCTCCAGCCAAGACCCAATGAAACACGACAAACACTCACAATCTCCACCTTTGTCGGTTCATTTTTCTGAATCCCTTCCCTTTCTTCCGCATGATGTGAAACCCTAGCTCTCTGAAGAAACCATCTCCGTCGTGAGCTCCACCTAACCCAATCAGCTCTGACGGTTCTCTGATGATTAAGCTTCAGCTCCATCACTCCTACCTTTAACAGTCAAACCACTCAGCTTCACTACCGAGTTAAGATAACTGTAGATCCTGCTCCCGATCTACTCTCTCTTTTCTATTTCTCACTTAGATCCATGAGTGACCATTCGTCTTAGCCTCTCACGATTCTGAAGAAACCAGAACGACCGAAGATCTTCCCCAATCTTCTGCATGCGTCAAATCGATTTACCCGATCCTCCATATACTCAGAGTAAGTAAACTTCTACTCTTCCTTCCATCGTATTCAACCACACAATTTAAAACAGTCGGTTTCCTTTTCATGTACTGACCATTTGCTTCTTCTTTCTTTGCGAGGTAACCAAACCAACAATGCCAACTCGAGCTCCACCGCACCTTATCAGGCAAGGATCTTGACCATCGCAAGGCCAATTTGAAATGCCGGACAAGCTAAAAACTTTGTTAAGAAATCTGCATCATTTAGAGTAGTGTGCACCATGATTAGGTTTACAGAACCCTCGGTCACTTTGCTCTGATAAAATGGTATTTATAATCCATATGCTTTGTTCTGCCATGATGAACTGCATTGTTAACTAGGCATATTGCACTCTGGGCATCACAATACAACTTTTAGCTCTTGAAATTGAAACCCAATTCATCGTAAATCATCATTAACCATTTACCCTCCTTAGCTGCCTCAGTGAGAGACATATACTCAACTTCTCTTGTTGACAATACAACTACAGACTGCAGTGTGGCTCGCCAACTGACAATGTTTCCCCTAACTTGAAAAATATAAGCTGAAACTGATCTTCTGCGATCCAAATCTCAATTGTAATCTGAATCACTTTAACCAACTATTTCAAATTCATCATGCTTCTTGAACGTTTAAAAAACTAGGGGTGGACAAAAAAACCGAACCAAGTCAAACCGAACCAACGAAACCAAAACCGATTTAAACCAAACCAAAATATATTTCAAACCATTTGGGTGAAGATTTCTCCAACCCGAATGGTTCGGTTCGGTTTGGTTTTAAACCGAACCGAACTGAGAAACTGATGTGTTTTGTAATTATTAAAATTAAAAATATTAGTAATAATAAGATACTAAAATTCTAATACCAAACCACATATTTTCCATTTTTTTTATTTATTAACATACAGTAGAACCTCTATAAATTAATACTCGATAAATTAATAATCTCTATAAAGTTTAATAACTAATAACTAATTAACTTCTAAATTTTATTTTAATTTTCAAATATTACTATTTTTAATATTACTATTAATATTAATATAATAAAGTTTAATTTTAATATAAATATATAATGTTAACTAATCATGCTTTCTTTGAAAAATCCACTGCTAAAATCTTACGGGTACAACACAAAATCCTATAGCTGCAACCAATCAGATCTTAATATACATTTTCCTAATTTTGGATTCTCGAAATCTTAATAATAATTAATAAGAATATACTTAGTTTGATTTTTACCGATCATGGAAATTAGTTTGGTTTCTTATAGATGTTTTGAATGACAAGAATATATGATTCTTACGGATCATGGAACTTAGTTTGGATGATTGGGTCTCGAACCAGATCCGGTATCTATATAAAAATGGTAAGATTGATCTTAACCATCAGAAATAGTCGTGCTGTGATTATGCGGTCCATGACGGTCCCGTCTCTCTAACCTATATTATTCCCGACCAATCACCTTTTAATAATTGTACGAATCCAAAATAAAGTCTCAAAACTAACAAAATCCCCGGCGACAAAGAGAAGAAATGGTGAGCAGAAAAATGGCTTCGGTCCTTCCGCCGGAGATGGACAACGACTCAATGGCGTCATCGCCGAGATCGGAGTACGATAACCAGCCACGTGTACGGTTCATGTGCACTTTTGGAGGAAGGATCTTGCCTCGTCCGCCGGATAACCAGCTCTGTTACGTCGGGGGTGACAATCGTATGGTCGCCGTTCATCGTCACACTACTTTCACCTCTCTTCTCACTAAACTTGCTAAACTCTCCGGTAAGCAAATGATTCGTTCGCGATTAAATCGGAACCGGTTCAGATTGACTTTCGAAACCGGTTAAGGATTTTGGGTTTTTCGGTTTTAAATTTTAGGTAAAGGCAACATGAGCGTGAAGTACCAGCTACCAAACGAGGATCTTGACGCGTTGATCTCCGTATCAACGGACGAGGATGTAGAGAACATGATGGAAGAATACGACCGCGTCGCACTGAACCAAAACCCACGCTCCTCTCGTCTCCGTCTCTTCCTCTTCGCCAAAACCATCGCCGGAGAAGAAGACGATAACGATAGTCGAGCAAGCAGCATCAGCTCTCTCCTCGATAGCTCCGTCAATCGAGAGCAATGGTTCCTCGACGCTCTCAATCACGGCTCCTCCGCCGCATCGAACGGTGGTTCTGCCAAAGGTTTCGAGCGCGTCAGGTCTGAAGTATCCTCGATCGTCTCCGAAGTTCCTGATTACCTCTTCGGGTTGGATCATTTCGACGAGACTGCTCCGCCGCACGATCGTGATCCGAGAGCTAAGATCCGACGAGAAGTCTCGACGCTTTCGGATCCTGGTTCGCCTCGTCGTGATGTTCCTTCGCCGTATGGTTCGACCTCTTCGGCTCCTGTGATCACGTCATCTACACCGGAACTTCCACCGGTTAAAGTTAAACCGGAAAGTCCTGAAACGGTTTTGACTCCAAAAGCCGATCCTCAACCGGAGCAAGTAATTCAACAGAGTAATATTCCGGTTAACTCGCAATGGCAATACGCCTCCCCTGGCCCACAGTTTCAATACCAGTCACCGGTTTATATGGTTCAACAGGGTAATCATATGGTTCAACCGGGTAATCATTTGGTTCAACCGGTTCTAATGCAGGGTCAGTATCTTCCACAATACCAGCATGTACCGATGGTATACCATCACCAACCTCATCAGATTCCTGGTCCTGGTCTGGGTCAAGCATATGGTGAAACGGGTAGGCCGGTTATGACGGCAACTGATGGAGTTAACCGGACGGCTTATTATGGTATGAAAACACCCGGTCCGGTGCAGATGTACTATCATCACCCAGGTATGGTTGTTCCTGGTGTAGAAGAACAGTACAGAACCAAAACAGATACGGGTCCGGGTCAGGCTTCTTAGAGCATCTCCAACCCATTGCTATTTTCACCTCTATAATAGTATTTAGAGGTGAAATTGCTCCAACCCACCTCTATTTCTTTTTCTATAATAGAGATCTCTATTTTTTCCTCTATTTATAGAGGAAGAAATAGCATTCCTCTATTTTTTACTCTATATTTAGAGATTGCTATTTTAGAGGAATACATTGGAGCACATCCCATCTCTATTATAGAGTTCCTCTATTTTAGAGATGAAAATAGCAAAATACATTGGAGATGATCTTAGCTGGTTTAAGAGAAATGTGAAAGTCATCTTCGTCGTTGGAGGCGTGTCTGCGTGAACTGTGTAATACATTTTTCTATTTTATTTAAATATTTTTGTTTATGTCAATTTTGTATCACAAGCTACGATGAACAATGAACCCCACTATCAACAGTGTTATTTATAAATAATGAAAGTACATCTGTGATTTGCTACACAAGTTACCGTTTTTACTCTTTCAATTAGTTATTAGCTTTTTGAGATGGAGAAACCCACGCTTTAGAAAAGCCATAAGTTTTACCTGCAATTTAAGATAATATTCGGATCTGATTGGTGACCATTTAGAAAACAAAATGAACGCATAAAAAAAAATATTCGGGAATAAAATAGCAGTAATGAAAAATAATGGTTGTTCCTTATCAATTTTAACAATGAATAATTTTGTTTTTTAATTCTCTACAAAAAAAAAAAGAAATGAAAGGGAATCAGAGAAAATTATTATTCCTTGTGAATGGTGATTTTTTTTTAGGAACGTTAGGAAATACATTATTCTTCGCCGTTCCCTGGTCACCATTCATACCCTTCGTCTGGTATTTATAAACCAAGTGATATTAGCCTAGTAGTAAAGGATTCCAGCTGTAGCTTCCGCCATAGTTTTGATTGCTCTTGATCACCCATACACTGCTTAAGTAGAAAGAATCGGATTTGTATGGGGTTTTTGATGATTAGTATTTCGGTCTAGAAAGTTTTTGGGATCACACAAGAGTTATAAAAAAAAATATTCTAAATTAATATTTTAGAAATATATCTAATTTACATAACTAAATAAATTAAATTAGAAATCTCTAAAAAAAGTTTTTTAATCATATTTTTATAAATTAAAAATGTTATTTAGAAAATAAATTACAGAATGATTGAATACACCAAAGAAATATTGACAAAACAATTCTTAATTTTCAAATTAATCTAAAGAGCCTCAGTTCACAAACACTTTCACAAAAATCTCTCATTTGACGAACTCCAAAAAATAGTGAAAGACTCTCATGCTACTTGTCATCTTATTTATAGAGTTCTTTCTTTTCCACCGTCAAATTTTAATTACATTATCAAACTCTTTTAAATGCTAATATTTTAATGTTGAAATTTTTACTTTAAGTAATTCACTGATTTTAATTCTCTTAACCCTTAAAATCCTTTAAATTTCTCTCTTCGGAGGAGATGGAAAAAAGATTTTCAAGGATTTAACCAAAGTAAAAATGCAGCTCACAATCAATAAGGCGAGACGGGTCAGCTCAGATTCAACAGCATGCCCTACATTTCATGATCATTCACACAATTGTAGATTTCAATGTTTTCTTCTCTAACTGTAATGTGTTAAGTAATATTATGTTAAGTTTGTTAGAGTCGTAACAGGTTTTAGTTTGTTTAGGCATTTTGAGTTCACATCATTCTGGTGCAAATCGTGAATGTAGGAGCTAACTTTCATTTTTGGTATCCGAACAAACTGATCCTAGAAAAGAAAATATGAGTGACACAAAAACTCACAAACATCATTATCATTAAAGTGAACTGATCCAAAATCTTAATGGAGCATGGTGGCTGAAGGCTACACTGAATCCGCAGAAAGAGTTGAAATAGCTGCTATCTAATAAAAAATATCATGATGAGAGATCATTAAGGTGAAACACTACCAATTTCAACTAATTTGATTGTCTTGGATCGCATAACATCTAAGTTACTTGAGTTTAAATAAAGAAAAGCTTCTCAACACTTTCATTAATACCACTCTGTTAGCATAATAAATCAATTAGTCAAAATTTTGATAATTATTCTGTCTTCCATCGCATTAAATTAAAAAATTATTCTCATTCGATCTCTATTCCGCTTTTTTTTTGGGGACTAATTGTGTTTATTTTGTTTGATCCATTTATTGAACACGGCACAGTCTGATATCATTTTACTATACAAATCTTAACCATGTTAAAGTCATACTTACATAATAATTATATACTAGATTTTGATCCGCGCTTTCAAAGCGCGGATTTATTTTTGCTTTTTTTTTTAATTGACAAATATTTAATAAATATCACATTATCATATATTTGTGTTTTATTTTATAAAAGACTTAAAAAATTTATCTTTATTTATCGTATTTCATTTTAAATGACTAGTTATGTTTAAAAAAATTAAACTTTATTTTTTTAATGAATTAAGTTAGTATAACTCTGATAAATTAATTTTATTATGTGGTTAATATTTTAATTAAAAAATTATATACTTTTAGTAAAAATTTATACTTTTCAATAAAAAAAATCAATTATTTTTATGAATGTTTAAATTATATTAAGAAAATAAAAAAATAATAATTAAGAATAGTTGAAAAAAATTATTTGAACTTAGACTCAATGGCCCAAAGGAAAATAAAAAGTGAGAAATGAATCTGATTTTTTAATAGGCCCAAATGGCCCAAGAGAGATTTGATGTGGGCTGGATCCAAAAATAATGACCCAATATAGGTGTGTTATTAATATTACTTAATTGCCCTTAATGAAACATGCAATGTTAGTAAATAAAAGGGCAGACTAAGGTAATTATGACAATAGGAAAGCGCGGGTTTATTTCTGCTTTTTTTTCAATTGACAAATATTTAATAAATATCACATTATCATATATTTGTGTTTTATTTTATAAAAGACTTAAAATTTTTATCTTTATTTATCGTATTTCATTTTAAATGACTATTTATGTTTAAAAAAATTAAACTTTATTTTTTTAATGAATTAAGTTAGTATAACTCTGATAAATTAATTTTATTATGTGGTTACTATTTTAATTAAAAAATTATATATATTTAGTAAAGATTTATACTTTTCAATAAAAAAATTCAATTATTTTTATGAATGCTTAAATTATATTAAGAAAATAAAAAAAAATAATAATTAAGAATAGTTGAAAAAAATTATTTGAACTTAGACTCAATGGCCCAAAGAAAAATAAAAAGTGAGAAATGAATCTGATTTTTTAATAGGCCCAAATGGCCCAAGAGAGATTTGATGTAGGCTGGGTCCAAAAATAATGATCCAATATAGATGTGTTATTAATATTACTTAATTGCCCTTAATGAAACATGCAATGTTAGTAAAAAAAAGGGCAGGCTAAAGTAATTATGACAATAGGATCCTGCTTTAATAGTATAGATGGGTGTATTATGCAAAAGGAAGAGAAAAATAAGAAGCTCAACCCAACCGTATGCATTTCATTGGTCATGAAATATGAAATGGTCTTTTTTACATATTTCTAGTTAACATATGAAAATTAGTAATGGTTGACAAATAAAGAAATAAAAGAAAGACTATCATTCATCAGTCGTGAGAATAACATTATTATGACTGATTACGAAACAAATACTAGAGAGGAAAAGTCTTTTTCTTTTCTTTTTTTGGACAACCGGAAAAGTCTTTTCTTTATATTTTGATTTTTTTTTTTTTTGTAAACTAGTATATTATGATTTCTCAACGTAAACGTCGTTTATCTTGGAAGGGCCTTTTCCACAAACTTTGTTTATTTTGTTTGATCCATTTATTTAACACCCCACGATCTGCTATTCTTTCACTATGCACAATTCTAACCATGTTAAAGTCAAACTTTCATGATAATTACGTACATGTTAGCAGTATATACAATCTGCAAAAAGAAGAGAAGAAGCAAAAAGATCACCCAACTATCTCCATTATACCAATGGAGGTGCATTCTAGTGTTTTACTATTATTTGGAGTCGGTTCTGTTATGCTTTTAGTTTAATTTTCGTTGGGAAAGCAGGTTTACACCATTTCTCGGTATCACCAAATGTTGCGCCCGATTTGGAGAGTTTAGTCGGGTAAAAACCCCGGATCGCCTCCCAGTTATTAAAAAATACTGGTGGGTACTCGAGATATTCATTTTACTAAGAATTTAATAACCGTTGACAAATGAAGAAATAAAAGAAAGACTAAAGCTATCAATCATGAGAAAATGATTATGACTGATTCTAAAACAAATATTAAAAATACTAACGTAACATGTTAGACATTCGTTTCTCAAAAAAAAAAACATGTTAGACGTTCGACTTCTACGTCGAGAAATCACAATATAAAGGAAAGACTTTCCATCTAATCTTCCTCATTCCTCTTCGATCTGAAAAAAAATGGAGAACTCCGGCTATGGCAGAGACGGCATTTACCGCTCACTTCGTCCTACCCTCGTCCTTCCCGAAGATCCCAACACATCGTTAGTCTCTTTCCTGTTCGCTAACACCTCTTCTTGCCCTTCAAAGCCAGCTCTCGTTGACTCCGACACCGGCGACTCCTTGTCCTTCTCTCAGCTCAAAGCCGCCGTGTCTAGACTCGCACACGGGTTTCTCCGTCTAGGCATCCGCAAAAACGACGTCGTGATGATCTTCGCACCAAACTCTCACCAGTTCCCTCTCTGTTTCCTCGCCGTAACAGCCATCGGCGGCGTTTTCACCACCGTGAATCCTTCTTACACTGTCAACGAGGTTTCGAAGCAGGTCAAGGACTGTAACCCGAAGATCATCATCTCCGTTCAAGAACTGCTCGACAAGGTCAACACTTTTGATCTCCCCATTGTCCTACTCGGACAGAGTGATCTTGACTCGAGTTCCAAGATCCTCACTTTGAACAACGTGATGGATCTGTCCGAGCCAGTTTCGGATCTCCCTTGCGTGGTCGTCAAGCAATCCGACACAGCTGCACTGTTGTACTCCTCTGGAACTACGGGAATGAGCAAAGGCGTGGAACTGACTCATGGGAACTTCATAGCAACGGCTCTGATGGTGACGATGGACCAAGATCTTATGGGGGAGTACCACGGCGTGTTCTTGTGTTTTCTTCCCATGTTCCATGTGTTTGGGTTGAGTGTGGTTACTTATGCACAGCTTCAGAGAGGGAATGCTGTGGTCTCAATGGCGAAATTTGATCTCGAGAGGCTTCTTAAGAACATTGAGAAGTATAGAGTCACTCAGCTTTGGGTTGTTCCTCCTGTGTTCCTTGCTCTCGCCAAGCAAAGTATTGTGAAGAAGTATGATCTTTCTTCGCTTAAGTACATTGGATCAGGTGCTGCTCCTCTTGGGAAAGATTTGATGGAGGAGTGTGCAAGAAACATCCCTAATGTTGTGCTTATGCAGGTAAAAAAAACTTACTCTCTCTGTTGAGAAAATCCGCAAATTTCTGTTGAGAAAATCTGCTAAATAAATTCGAAGAAAGCAAAAAAAAAAAAAGACTAGATGCCAAAAATTGATTGAAAATATCCGTTGTAGGGTTGTTTATTGATTCTGTGAATGAATAAATCTCAGCCTGAAAGATTCTTATTCGTACTTGTCGAGACCCGGCAATCTATTTTCATTTAGAAATTCTATATTTTCTACTTGATCCAGTTTTCTTAATCCTTTTTTTACTGGTGCATTGAGATTTTCATATCTTGAATCTAATAACACTTTCATATAAGTTCTGAGTTTCAAATAGACTAAGGTTAGATGTTTAGCTAACCCAATGATGTTTTGCACGTACAGAACCAAGCCAAAATGTATAACTGAAGATAACATAGTGAATTTCTCTGGGATGATTATTTGAATTATTGACAAAGAGATGTTTTGTGATTACTTTAGGGTTACGCAATGACTGAAACGTGTGGAATAGTCTCTATGGAAGACCCTAGACGAGGAAAAAGGAACTCTGGTTCAGCTGGGATGCTTGCTTCAGGTATTGAAGCTCAGGTGGTCAGTGTAGAATCTGGAAAGCCTCAACCTCCAAATCAACAAGGCGAGATATGGGTTCGAGGCCCTAACATGATGAAAGGTTTGAAAACATTTCGTACCTACACATATATATCCGTACACTTGAAAATCATGTAAAGCCAAATTATGTTTCAGGTTATCTCAACAACCCTGAGGCTACTAAAGAAACTATAGATGAGAATGGTTGGGTACATACCGGAGATCTTGGATACTTCAACGAGGATGGTAACATTTTCATTGTTGAACGACTCAAAGAACTTATCAAATGCAACGGCTTCCAGGTTTTACTTTCATTTCCCAACCCTCTCTTCTAAGATTTCTTCTCACTTATGAAATTTTAACGAATGGTTTGATATGTATATATATCTAGGTTGCACCAGCTGAGCTAGAAGGTCTTCTTGTATCACATCCTGAATTACTAGACGCTATCGTTATCCCGTGAGTCATTGATTACAGTTCAATACCAAGTTTGTTCAGTTTACTAAACATGTTTATATATATGTATATGTTAATGTTGAAGGTTCCCTGATGTGTATGCTGGCGAAGTTCCAATTGCATTTGTTGTACGGTCACCGAATACCTCGATAACAGAGGAAGATATTCAAAAGTTCATAGCCAAACAGGTTTAATAACTTAAGACTCAAGTCTTTAGAAATCAATTTTGTATCCATGTGTTTATTTCTTTCTTCTCCAAAGCTAAAAATCAACTCTCTTTGTTTGCTTGCATTAAGGTTGCTCCTTATAAAAGACTACGAAGAGTGAGCTTCGTTAGCAGTGTTCCAAAATCTCTTGCTGGTAAACTCTTGAGAAGAGAACTTCGGGAGCAAGTAAGATCCAAGATGTGAAGAAGAATCTTCTGTTACCGAAGGACACATATCAGAATCGCTGCCTTGTCTTCCTCTTTTCTCGACTATTTCAAATTAAACACACAACTCACTATAAAGTGAAATAATAATCCAAGACTCAATGCATACATTTTATCTTTTCCAAATTACTTATTTCCAGTTATTTCATTGTCAACTCTTGTTTATTAATAAAACCACTTTGATGTTAAATTTCTTAAAGTTAGCCCATGATAAAAGGTCTAATTATAGATTAGGATGTCCATTCGGATTCAGAACTGATACAGCATTCATAAGTTTTATTTTATTATTTTCTAAATCAGATTCGGTTCTTTTTCGATTCGATTCAGATTAATTTCTGATATATGGAATCACCCAAAAAGAATAAAAAAAATTGTTTACATGGTTGGTTTAGAGATTAGACATGTACTAGTTGCCATTTTAGAAGGATTGACAACAATTTTCTTCATGTACCAGTACCACTAGCAAACACCATGCAGTACATCCAAACTTATTTGCCATTAAACTATTTTCAAATTTTCACAATTTTTATCAAACTAACCAAATTACATTTTGTTTAGCAAAATTGATTGTCCATCCAATAAAAAATTAAATCTGACCCTTATTCCTTATATATGTGATCATATATCTCACAGCAGCACCTTGTCAGAATTCAACCGATTGATTTTTTGGACTCGATATGTCGTCCTAAAAAGGATCCGCAAGTACTCATCTTAGAAAACTACCTCAGATCGATTTGTCGTCTTGAAAGCGAACCATGACTCACTTTCTATGAACACTAATTTTAGATAAAGAAAGATGCATCGATGTGGTTTTAGGAAAAATGTTTTTCATGGTTTACGTGTAAGGAATAAGGATCGGATTTAGGTTATAATTGGGTGGAAAATCAGTTTTACTAAATGTGATTACGTTAGTTAAAAAAAAATTAGCTAGGTCTGAGTTATCTTAATTACAGGTGCATTGAGATTTCATTTCTTGAATCTAATAACAATTTCATATAAGTTCCTTTTAGCTTGGTTTGAGTTTCAAATAGGATTTTCAAATAGACTAAGGTTAGATGTTTAGCTAACCCAATGATGTTTTGCACGTAGGGAACCAAGCCAAAATGTATCACTGAAGATAGCATAGTGAATTTCTCTGGGATGGTTATTTGAATTATTGACAAAGAGATGTTTTGTGATTACTTTAGGGCTACGCAATGACTGAAACGTGTGGAATAGTCTCTATGGAAGACCCAACACGCGGGAAAAGAAACTCTGGCTCAGCTGGGACGCTTGCTTCAGGTATCGAAGCTCAGGTGGTCAGTGTCAAATCTGGACAACCTCAACCTCCGAATCAACAAGGCGAGATATGGGTTCGAGGCCCTAACATGATGAACGGTGTGAAAACATTTATTATTTTGAAACTTAAGGTGTGAAAACATTTTATAACTATATATATCCTTGCATTAGAAAACCATGTAAACGAAATTATGTTTCAGGTTATCTCAGTAACACTGAGGCGACTAAAGAAACTATAGATCGAAATGGTTGGGTACATACCGGAGATCTTGGATACATTAACGAGGATGGTAATTAACCTTTTTATCGTTGAACGAATCAAAGAACTTATAAAATGCAACGGCTTCCAGGTTTCACTTTCATCTCCTAACGCTCTCTTTTTAATTTCTTCTCACTTGTGGAATCATTAACGAATGGTTTGGTATGTATATAGGTTGCACCAGCTGAGCTAGAAAGTCTTCTTGTATCCCATCCTGAATTACTAGACGCAATTGTTATCCCGTGAGTCACTGAATTCACTATTCAACACCAAGTTTTTTCACTGTCCCAAACATGTTTATATATGTATATGTTAACGCTGAAGGTTCCCTGATGTGTACGCTGGTGAAGTTCCAATTGCATTTGTTGTCCGGTCACCGAAGAGCTTGATAACAGAGGAAGATATTCAAAAATTCATAGCCAAACAGGGAGACTCAAGTCTTTAGAATCAATTTGTATCCATGTGTTTGTTTTCTTTCTTCTCCAAAGCTCAAAATCAACTATTTTTGGCTTTCGTTAGGTTGCTCCTTATAAAAGACTACGAAGAGTGAGTTTTGTTAGCAGTGTTCCAAAAACTGCTGCTGGTAAACTCTTGAGAAGAGAACTTGTTCAGCAAGTTAGATCCAAGATGGGAAGAAGAAGAATCTTCTATTACCGAAGAACACATCAGAATTTCTGTGTTGTCTTCCTTTTTTCTCTACTGTTTCAAATTAAACACACAACTCACAGAAAGTGAAATAATAATACAAAGACTCAATGCATACACTTTCTTTTTTTTTTCTTTTTTTCATATCACTTATTCCAGTTATTTCATTGTCAACTTTTATCTATTAATATTTAATAATACCAAGAAAACCTTTGATACATTAACGATTTTAAAGTTAGCCATGAGAAAAGGTGTATAATCGTAGTCTAGAATGTGTATTCGGATATCCGTTCATGTTCAAATTAGATTTTGTTAAAAGTTTCCAAGATAACATTGGCAAATTTCATTCCACTATTTTTTTAAATTTTTGAGTCAGGTTTGGTTCGATCATTTCTGATTTTGTTGAGACTGAATTTTATCTGATATCCAAAACCATGGGGGACTTCAAAATTTTATCCAAAAATATTCAAAAATTAACTACTTGAAAACTCCATTAAGAATCTACTAAAATTATGTAAATATTAGAAGTTAACCAAAAAACTGTGGTATAAAAAACGACTCAAACTATTTAAAAATGTTTTACAATATCCATTTTACCCTATATTAGACAACCAAAAAAAAAAAAGTTAATAGATTTTTGGAATAATGATTCAGTTTCTGTGCGGATTGAGATTACTGGATTTACTTAAAATATGCCAACATTAAATTTAGTGATGTCAAACGGGTTGTTCCGTCCCGTCCCGGCCCGGACCGCTGCGGGTTTTTTCTTTTGCGGGTTAAGGCGGGTCAGGCCCGCGCGGGATGCGGTCTCCAAAAGGTCGGCCCAAGCCCGCCCCGCCGAAATGCACAAGCCTTTTCAGGTCGTCCCGCGGGCTGCGAACCTTCAGGTGCACCAATCGACTTCTAAGCGCTGTGTGCTGCTCCATAACACGTATTGACGCTGCATGCTGCTCCAGGAGACGAAGACGCTTCATGTACGTGTTAAAGCTGTACAATTTAGGCTTTTATACTACATATCTAACTTCATATTGTTCTTGTAGTCAATTTCAATTCATATCAGTTCTTGAAGTCATGTACACACAAACAAGCTCGACTTATTGGAACTAGGATGGTCTGTATATTAAGAATGCAATTTCAGTTCATCTTATAGTGCATGTAGAAGATGAGATGTTAAGTCTTAACAAATTTTAAATAAAGAAAAACACCAAATAGCAGTCAAAACAAAACCAAGCAAGTAAAACAAGATGTAGCAGATTGTAAAAAATAAAAACACCAAATCAAAATAACAATTCAAGCTTCCTCATCTTCATCTTTCCCATTGACAATGGACTGAAATGATGGTACTTTCTCTTCTTCACCATCACCATCGATTTCTTCATCTGTAAATATCAGAAATTGCATTTACTTAGGACTAAGGGATAATGATACTCTACAAGAAATAATAATGTGAATTAATTACCATGTGCATAAGATTCGTATCCCTTGATCCAATTTCTAGTGCATATCAAAGCTTGCACATTTTTTGGGAGAAGACGGCTCCTGTATTTGTTAAGAACTCTAGATCCAATGCTAAAAGAGGACTCTGAAGCAACTGTTGTGATTGGAATACTTAGCAGATCACATGCCATTGCAGGCAAATCCCTATACCGATGGGCATTATCCTTCCACCAATCGAAGATGTCCAAGCTCTGAAAATTAGTAATGTCCAGAGGTGGTTCATCAAGATAAGCTTCTAGAGGTGTTTTTCCAGTCGCAACCCCACTGACTTTGCGAAATGCAAAGAAATCCTAAGAAGGTTATTTAGAAAAAAATTAGAAATGAAAAGAGAGATGAACAAAAGGTTTAAAAATTAATAAACACTCACACCGTAGTTCTCAAACAGTCTCATTGTCCCTGCTCCAGAAGCTTTTTGCGAAACAGTCTCTCGTGGCTCTGATCGTCTGATTCGCCTCTTGATCCCATATCGTCTCTCAGCTCTCACGGTTTTTTTTTTCCGATAATTCTAACTAAGTTACGGCTTCGTGACCTAAGGTCCTAAAGATACGTGGGTTAGTGGTCTTAGGGTTTTTTATTTTTTTTAAAAACCACAAATATTGCAATTAAATTTTATACTTAGAGTATGAAACTTTAAAATTGCTTGAGGACAAGCAGCATAAACATTCCTATCAATTCTTTCTATTTCTAAGCAAGACAACGAGTTCTCCAATCAACTTAGCGAGTTCTAACTTCTAATCTACATCAGGTTCTTTTCGCAATATCCTTTTGCTAAGTGACTAACCTGAGGTCCTGAAGATGGTTTCGCGGAATGAAAGGCTGGTCCATGACACTTCTTCATGCAATCTCCTCCTTGTTCACCAACACTCCAACAGCTCGACAAAGAAAACAATCAAAACCAAAAGAGAGATCAGAGACAACTAAACATCAGAGACATGATTAGTCAAGACAAGTAATCGAAACAAGTAACTAAGCTACCAGAGACACATAGCGAGTCTTGTCTTAACTTCGCAGCGGATTCAGCAGCGTAGCCAATGAACAATCACCCTTCATTCCTTTGAATGATTTTTCATTAGCTACGCAGCAAAAATCCGCTGAACTAGTCAAGACAAGTAATCGAAACAAGTAACTAAGCTACATGTAATAAAATTTCAGACTTCATTGACAACACTACTTATCAGTTAACAACGAGGAAGAAGGGAAGCGAATCATACCCTCAGAGGTCGCTTTGTAACTCGAACGGTCGCTTTCTAACTCGAACTCGAACCGGTAGTTAATCGAAGCAACCAACCAAAAAAAATATATATCAGAGACTTGATGTTGATGTAAGATTAAGATTTAAGAACATGAGTACAAACTAAAGACTTACCATGCTTTTAGTTCTCACTTCTCAGTAGTATATGGTTTTCTTAAACAAGCAAGACAGCGGCTGGTTATAACAGGAAAGCAGGTGTGTGCTCAACACATACATTAAGTCAACACCATAACCAGCTATATCGTGTTGAGCCTACACCAGCTTTCACCGTCATAACCAACCTCCTCCTTGTTCACCTACAAAAATAAAAGAGATATCAGAAACTGATATCACTAAACTTCAAGCGAACCAGGACAGACAATTGAAACAACATGCAACAAGCAACCATATAATTTCAAGTTGTCTTAACTTCAATGCGGATCTTGCCCTGTAGCCAACGAACAATCAGTCTTCACTCTTTTGAATGATTTTTCATTAGCTACACGGCGAAGATCCGCAGAAGTCAGAACTATATAGTTGCAAGTAACAAACCGAATTTCTATTTCAAACAAGTAACAAAGCGAATCTCTATTTCAAACAAGTAAACAAAGCGAATCTCTATTTCAAACAACAACTATGAGCTTCGATCTTTTTCTTGAGGAAGGAGTAGTCTTAGACTCTTAGAGAGTCTTACATCTATTCGGATCTTGCATGCATCTTATGGATCTCTTTCCTTAGGTAGCTAACAACCTGAACATGTTATACAAGAGTAAATCGTTAGAGGTGTAAAGCAAAGAGTTTGATGGATAAAGAACTTGAAAATATTACATGCAAAACTTAGGAGAAGAGGTAAAAAAGCTTATCTCTGTAGATGCGAGTTTGATCTGTGAAGTTCAACACTCGAGATGGAGTAACCGTGGCTTCTCTGTAGCCGGATCTCCATTTCTTCTGTCGGCGACTCGTCTTTCTCTCACTCTCTCTCTGTCTTTTGTTTTTTCAGGTTCCAGATGAAGTGAGGAGGCAAGAGGGTGCGGGACTTTAGGGTTACCCGCGGTTCTTTTGGGCCATCCCGCTTTGAGCCCAATACCGCACAGTACCAACCCGCGAGGCCCGCCGTTTTGCGGGATACCAAATACTCGGCCCAAACCCGCCCCACCCCAAGCTTTAACGGGCCTGTCCCGCGGTCCAGGTTCTCGGTTAACATCACTAATTAAATTTCATTCATGTGTGTTTGAACAAAAATAAATAAATTCATGTGTTCCAAAAAAAAATCCATTCCTTTATAACCTTTTAGAACCAACTCGATCTGGTCGGCCTTCGGATTTGAATTCTCGGTCCACTTATTAACTCTCACTAGTCTCAGCCCCACTACAAAAGTTTATCCCAAAAGAAAAATATAGTGTAACGTGGTTGGCTTAAACATGAACTAGTTGCCATTTTAGGACGTAAACAACATTTTGACCAATTCGACGCTTACGTGGACGAGTCAGAATCATATTGACTTTTTGTTATAATCTTCCAAACATCATCCTCTTCCTCTTTCATCAATCACAGACTCACCTTATCCTCTCTCTTAGATCTGAACAAGAAATGGAGAAATCCGGGTACGGCAGAGACGGCATATACCGATCACTCCGTCCTCCCCTCCTCCTCCCCAAAGACCCCAACACCTCCTTAGTCTCTTTCCTCTTCCGCAACTCCTCCTCCTCTTACCCTTCCAAACCCGCCATCATCGACTCCGACTCCGGCGTCTCCTTATCCTTCTCCGACCTCAAATCCTCCGTCGCTACACTCGCCCGCGGGTTCCTCCGTCTGGGCATCCGCCAAAACGACGTCGTTCTGATCTTCGCCCCGAACTCGTACCAGTTCCCTCTCTGCTTCCTCGCCGTCTCCGCCATCGGCGCCGTTTTCACCACCGCGAATCCTCTCTACACCACCAACGAGGTCTCCAAGCAGATCAAGGACTCCAACCCGAAGCTCATCATCTCCGTCCAGCAGCTCTTCGATAAAGTCAAGGACTTTAACCTCCCCGTTGTTCTCCTCGGATCATCTAACGAGAGTCTTGAACCAAACTCGAAGATCCTCTCTTTCAAGAACGTGATGGAGCTCTCCGACCAAGTTTCAGATCTCCCCGTCGTTGAGATCAAGCAAACCGACACAGCTGCACTCTTGTATTCGTCGGGGACCACGGGGATAAGCAAAGGCGTTGAGCTGACTCACGGGAACTTTATTGCGGCGTCTCTGATGGTGACGATGGATCAGGATCTTATGGGAGAGTACCACGGCGTGTTCTTGTGTTTTCTCCCCATGTTCCACGTGTTTGGTCTTGCTGTGATTGCTTATTCTCAGCTTCAGAGAGGGAACGCTTTGGTCTCTATGGCGAGGTTCGAGCTTGAGTTGCTTCTTAAGAATATCGAGAAGTATAGAGTCACTCAGCTTTGGGTTGTTCCTCCTGTGTTTCTTGCTCTTGCTAAGCAGAGTGTTGTGAAAAAGTATGATCTTTCTTCGCTCAAGTACATTGGATCAGGAGCTGCTCCTCTTGGGAAGGATTTGATGGAGGAGTGCGGGAAAAACATTCCTAATGTTGTGCTCATGCAGGTAAAGTAAACTAGCTCTCTGTGTTTCTAATACACTTAGAAGTTAGCATTAGGCATGGAGGTTCGGTTAGTTCGGGTTTTCGGTTAAACTTTGGTTTAAATTGGTTAAAATTTTCAAAAAAATTGGTTAAGTTCGGTTTCGGTTATTTGGGTTTAGATTTTAGTTAATTTGGTTTGGTTCGGCAGGTTGGTTCGGTTAATAACCGACAGGCCTAGTTAGCATAGTTCTTGAATCCCTTGTCATGGATGATTGTTTGAGTGATGCATAAGAGGTGTTTTGTGGTTTCTTCAGGGCTATGGAATGACTGAAACGTGTGGGATAGTCTCTGTGGAGGACCCGAGGCTCGGGAAAAGGAACTCTGGTTCAGCTGGAATGCTTGCTCCTGGTATTGAAGCTCAGATAGTGAGTGTAGAATCTGGAAAGCCTCAACCTCCTAACCAACAAGGGGAGATATGGGTTCGAGGCCCTAACATGATGAAAGGTTAGTGTGTCTTTATAGTCTTTGTTTTGTGTGAAAATCTTGTGAACCAAGTTCTCTTTTTTCAGGTTATTTCAATAACCCTCAGGCTACTAAAGAAACAATAGATAGGAAAGGTTGGGTACATACAGGAGATCTTGGTTACTTCAACGAAGATGGTAACCTTTTCGTTGTCGATCGACTCAAAGAGCTTATCAAATACAAAGGCTTCCAGGTCGCTCCAGCTGAACTAGAAGGTCTACTTGTATCTCATCCTGAGATACTAGATGCTGTCGTTATCCCGTGAGTCATTTATTCACATCTCAATAATCTTTTGCTCGAAAACATTTATTAACATGTGTGTATATATGTTGCAGGTTACCTGATGAAGAAGCTGGTGAAGTTCCAATTGCATTTGTTGTACGGTCACCAAGTAGCTCAATAACAGAGGAAGATATTCAAAAGTTCATAGCCAAACAGGTTAAGACTCAAGTCTTTAGAATCAATTTGTATCCATGTGTTTGCTCTTAACCATTTTTGTTTGCTTTCATTAGGTTGCTCCTTACAAAAGATTAAGGAGAGTGAGCTTCATTAGCACCGTTCCAAAATCTGCTGCTGGTAAAATCTTGAGAAGGGAACTTGTTCAGCAAGTAAGATCCAAGATGTGAAGCATCTTTTATTACCAAGGAGGCGGAGATAGAGATCAGAATCATCTCTGTGTCGTCTTGTTCTTTTCACGTTTTTATGTACTATTTCAAATTAAACAGTAGCACAACTGCACAAAGTGAACAAAAATAGTTGAAGAACAAACGTCATATACATACACAATGTTCTCTCTCTACATTTAGCACTAAACAAGCACATGTTTATTTGTTCAAAAAAGAAAAAAAACAAGCACATGTTTCTTCACAATAAACTCTCTTTATTATCATTGTTGATATGCTTTTATAAATCTTTTATGACTGCTATAAATAGTATAGAATTTGTTTTATATGCAAAGTGGTTTTCAGTTTAGTCACTTAAATTGTACTTTGACCCTTGTGTCCGTTAGTGTTAAGATTTTCAAATTTTGATATTTTTATTTATATATTGTGTTTTTCTTCTCCTAATGTCCGAAAATATAATTTCAGCCTCCAAAAAAATTCTTTTTATAGCTGATCTAGTGAACCACGTCAAATCTATGAATTGTATACTTTTTTGTCTATTCATTCGTTTTTACACTATTTTCTCGCATATGTAATAACATAATTGTTATTATTATTTTATTATTATTTTGTGAGAGCAGGATTTATATTGTTGCGTATAGTGGAGGAAGAAAAATAGATAAGCAGGTGTGTTAGAGCATCTTTAGTCATGGGTTTCTCCCTTTTAGTTTTGGTTAATTTAAGAGGGTTTCTCTCTAACTAGTTATCGTTTATTAATTAAGAGTTGTTGTATCAACGAACATGTTTAAGCATTTCTTCATAAATAAACCAGATCCTCTCCTTTATAATAACTTTTGATTTTCTAACTGGAATCGCGCAAAACATACAACATTAATTTGCAGGTCGTCGCTCAGTATCTAACAACCGCAAACGAAACGGTTGGAACTGAATGTTTTCAACGCAATTTATGCGTTCACATCATTTGCATTGAAAGAGAGAAAGAAAAGAATTGAAAGAAATTCACTCTATTGAAATTAAAACATGTTCAGCTTAGTTATAGAGATGTGGAAAAAAGTCAAATGCAAAATAGACTTCTATCGTTAACGTTCAGTTATAACTACTTTGCTTAAAATACTTACGCTTTTGTATTCATTTGGAAAAAGTATAAACTAACAATATAGGCCTTGCAGTATTACAGGACATTTACACTGCATAAAAGAAACATTAAACTTTACAAGATATATCCCAAAGAGAGCTTTAATTTTTGTTTATGTATCTGTCTAATTTACAAGTTCATCGCGAATGTAAGATTCCAGAAGTCAGATGTGTTCATCTCTGCAGCAGAAGCCGCGGCTGCAGCCACTGGATATGAAGCTGAGATCGGCATCAGACATAGGCCACGGCTCGCTAGGTCTAGGTGTCTTCTTGAACTACATTCTTCTTCTTCTTGAGAACTGTTGATAGATTTCTTGTCTGAACACTATTAATTAATCAATGAAAAATCATTAGTTGGTATAATGATTAGTTCTTGAAAAGATTCTTGATATCACAAGCAAAATGACAAAGAAAGAGTTGTTAAGTTGTAAACAGTTTAAAGTACCTGCTGTTGTTGAACAGATCCTCTGGTGTTCTGGTCTGGATTACTCAACACCTATTAAATTCATGCAATATTTTAATAAACAATTTATTTATTTTATTATGACAGCAAATGAAAATCAAGAATCTGAAACTTACGGTGACTTGTTCTTGAAGAAACTTGATGTACTCAACAGCTTCGTTGAGAACCGAAGCCGTATCTGTCTGTACATATACACAATCTTTTGAGTTTTTTCTTTTTGGTAAAATGTTAAAATCTTTTGAGTTTAGAAAGACATAATATGTCAAAATCAAATAAATTCATATAATTTAATTACCTTGCCAAATGGTGAAACCAATTGCTGAAGCGCAGTGACTCGATCACCAAGTTTTTCTTTACGAACTTTGAAGCTTGGCAATGGAGATAATGTATCCATTCTTGCCCTTTTTAATAATCGTGGTGAGTTTTCATCGTTGTTCTCTTTTAACTCTTCAGTCCTTTCACTCCTCTGAAAGATTTTTTTTTTGTTAATTGACAACTCTAATATTAGTCAAAAAAAATTACGTAGGTTTTTATTCCTATTAGTATATAGTTACGTGCCTTTGAAGTAAGATTCATGCAGTCTTGTGTAGTTTGCTCCAAAGACTTATGATCTTTGATCTGATCATGAGCTTCTGAATCAATCAGTAATATGTTATCTAAGAATGGAAAGTTTTCGAGTAGCTCTGATTTCGCGGAAATTGTAGTTTTAGGCCAAGAATCTGACAGTAATTGCTCATTAGGATCGAATAATCCTTCGAAGAAACTGTTATGCCTTCAAACAAGAAAAAGGATCAAAGAAAGTCCAATAGCAATATGTAAATTAACATCGATACGTATACATGTGGACTTACATGTTAATAAAATCATCATTGTGATCGTTAGTTTTGTTGTCGAAGTTTTGCCACCCGAAATCTGTGATGTCGAGGCTACTCTCAGTGGGACGTGGCAGCGAGTAGCCGGAGAATACGGAGGTGGCGGTGTTTATTGGCGAGCTCCACCAAGTTCCGGCCATCTCAAACTCTCCCGTCATGTTCTTAGTTGTACTTGGTCTTGATTACTTTGGAAATGATAGAAGTTGCATAAGACATGATGTTGGTTACATCTTCTATTTATATATGTACATGACGCATGAATACATTTTAAACTATAGTTTAAAGGAAATATAATAATTATCAACTAATTAGCTAGTAGCTACCCCCTTAACCATATCTTAAACTATTGATGATAATGGAAAAGCACGTATGTTATTGGACTTATTATAAATGTTTTTTTGGGTTAAACTGTTAAGATTATTCTTATATATGTTTGTGTTTACGTTTAGTTATATGATTAAAAAAGGCATTTTACATTACAACAACAATAAAAAAAATTGGTTTTGTAAAATATGCCTAATAAGGTTTTATTTAAAATCTAAGCGTATTGAAACACATATACACACTCAGAAACGCAAATCATTCTTTTTTTTTAAAAAGACAGAACTATTGCATATTTTGATCCCCTAATGTATAGACTAAACTAAGTCCACGTTGAACAAGTTTTATTATTTAATAAATACACAAATAGCTACCCTTTTGGAAGGATTTGAAAAAAACTGATATTTGAAAGGAGTTGGATAAAGAAACATAAAAGAGTATATATTTGGATTTTTATAAAATTGGTTAGGTAGCTTACTTCATGCTTTTTTTTTTAAACGTACTTCATGCATGGGGGTTTATTTGGTTTTGTCCTAATTTATAAAAACGTGCACAAAATAATTACAATCATGAAAAAGAGAAAATTACCGATTTGAATCTATTTATAGTTTTTTTTTTAATATATGTAGATTTGAATACTGGACATCATAATTTGACAAAACCTTTTTGTGTGAAATAAAAAGGATTTTAAAAGTAATTCACAAACCAGTCGAGAACATAGTTTGGTCTGGTGTTAACAAATGAAGCAAAAGGGGAAATGGATCGATATAAATATTAATAAGTCAAATGTTGACATTCAAATACGATTAATTAATAGATAACGTACGTTTTGTGTGGATTAAGTCATACCACCCAATCGAATTATCTTGGGATTTAGGCCTTGTCTTCATTTTTACTTTTGAAATGTTCCCAAATCTTCTTTAATAAATTAATATGAATGCTCATGTCATCTGATTTGACTCCTTAACCATACTCCATTATTATTTAATTGACGTATTTGGTTAAGTTGTCGAATCTCATACTAGATCAATATAGTATAATACGACATGACCATGGTCTAATCTCCTCGTCGCCATATCCTAAACTTTGTTTTAATTCAAAACTAGGTGACCGGTCCGCACCCTGTGCGGACATAAGAACATGATCGGTCTGCATCATGTGTTCTCTCTCGGTCCGTACTTCACGAGAGGGAACACAGTAACGTCAGTATGAAGAAGCAGATATTGTGTGTATGTATAATTGCAACATCACAAAATATTTTGTGTGTATACGAAGATACTTTCATTCAAAAAATGGAATAAATAGTGTATAGTTTTAGAAGTAACAGATTTTATATTATCATTAATTAGAATTGTATTGTATATGTTTCGTAATTCTTTATTTTAGGTGAATAATATTATTTTCCATAAATAATAAACAAACATTTATGTAGACATATTAAAAGAAAATATAATAAAAATCAAAATATTATACATAAATAATATAAATTATGAAGTACATTTCTCGATAAAGAAACTAAATTCAATTAGAAACGTGCAAAAAATTAAATAAATTTTGTAAGCAATTTGACGGGTTAACATTATTTGATAAATTTATAAATTTCTAAATTTTATTGAACATGAAATAATATTAAATTGACATACCGTCATCAGTCTCCTAACTCATCACAACCCATCTGGCAAATACAAAAAATAAATAATTGAAACAGTTTATATATTTTAAAATTTATATTTGAAAAAAAGTAGATTAAAATTACGTACCGTGACTACGGAATATTCTGAAAAATTTGTTTGTAGACAACATTCAATGTTTTTGTCTTCGGCTTCCCTTCTTTACAAGTTATTAGGATTTTTAATCCAGATCTCGACTTAACTCTTGAAAGTACAACTTTGCCTTGTATTTTGTAAGAATTTTATAAATTATTTTAAAATTATGATAAATTTATTCTTTAAACAACGATAAATAATTTAAAAATAATATTAATAAACATTTTTGGATTTTGTAATATTTAAAATAGTTATTATATAATTTTATTCGAACACGGTTCATCAAGTAGAGGATAAAACTATTATAATTATCTTATATAAAATTTCGTTCATTTTATTTTATAGGTTATAAATATTAAAAGTAATAAATAAAACATTATTAGTCTTTCAATAATTTCGAGAATAGTTTCCATAAATTGTTATTTGTAATATTCGTTAGATTATATGGCAAGTGATGTTAAACGTCAATAAGTTAAACAATTCTTCCATATTTGGAAAACATATATATATATAACAATGACAAATTAAATGGTAGAGTATGTAAACACCTGTTTTCTACCTGCGTGGGTTAGAACACCGCCGTATTTAAGAATCATAAGGGCCTCTACAGATCTTTATTCTTCGCCTTCACCATCCCACTTCAGCGGCTTCAGTTGAACCTTCATGTATATCCCTGAGAAATTTCCTCCCTGCGCCATTCCAAAAGGTTCTCTGCTGTGAGAAAATGACCTCATGAATTAAATAAAAAATGCATAATGCTAGCTTACTTATAAGATAGTATATTCAACAAAAAAAAATGATATAAAATAGTATTACTAAATGATACTATGTAATACTTTCCCGGACGATATTCAACAAAGAGAGAGAAAGTACTAAAGAACCTCCTCAAGAACTGCTTTAACTTGGCGAAGCTTCTCAGCATGTTCAATCAAGGTTTTCTGGATCACTATCACTCTCACGACCTGGTCTACATATAAAAAAAGGAAGACCATATTGTCGTTACCAGTATTCAACACATGGAAAAGATAGACCAGACATGCTTTTTGGAGACAAGACACAAAGAGTTGAGTTCAGGGTTCCAAAGATGAGGAGCCTTTGCGTCTAAACACATTTTTCTTAGCACACAAGCAGCATTGTCGTAATACCTTAATAGTATGAGAGGAGAGATTTGTGAATAATACTTTAAAGAATGAAAAGAGAATGTTTGTATTTTAAGACCTTGGGTGTCTCCTATATATATACAGTCGATTTATTCTCATATTAATGATTTTAATATTTTGCACAATAAATAATAAAATCGTCTAAAGAAAGATATTAAATGTGTATTGTCAAAAGATGATTTGCATATGATATGATTTTAACTTTCCGCGAGTAATCCATATTAGAAAGGTAAGTTATTAAAAACAAACAACCTAATTAGAAACATTAAAATATTTTGTAAGCAATATAATAAATATGATATCAACATGCGCAAGTTTACCGTTTGAATAATAAGGAAAGTTTTTAATATTTGTCTTAATTCTAAATCTTGCCCAAAGGTAAACTAAATCGATAAAATTTAATGATTTCAACTTGCGCAAGTAATCCATATTGTGAATAAGTGATTTTCGTATTTAATAATTTCAACTTGCGCAAATAATCTATATTAGAAAGGTAACTTATTAAAAACAAATTTTGTCAATAAGTTATTTGCATATTTAATGATTTCAACTTAATCGATATTAAATGTGTATTGTCAAAAAATGATTTGCATATGATATGATTTTAACTTGCGCAAGTAATCCATATTAGAAATGTAAGTTATTAAAAACAAACAACCTAATTAGAAACATTAAAATATTTTGTAAGCAATATAATAAATATGATATCAACATGCGCAAGTTTACCGTTTGAATAATAAGGAAAGTTTTTAATATTTGTCTTAATTCTAAATCTTGCCCAATGGTAAACTAAATCGATAAAATTTAATGATTTCAACTTGTGCAAGTAATCCATATTGTGAATAAGTTATTTGCATATTTAATGATTTCAACTTGCGCAAGTAATCTATATTAGAAAGGTAAGTTATTAAAAATAAACAACCTAATTAGTAGGGGTGGACACTTTACCCGATATCCGAAGTGGCACCCGAACCCGATCCGAAAAACCCGAACTGAAATCCGAACCGAAGTAGCAAAATACCCGAACGGGTATTGAATAAGGAGAGATTGGATACCCGAACCCGAACGGATAATACCCGAACCCGAATGGATATCCGAAGATAACCGAACATATGTATAATTAACCTTATATTTTTAGTTTACATCTCTCATTTTATATAAAATATTTATATTGATACTACACATACTTTAAGTTCATATGATATACATACAATTACGAAAAAATGATTTGCTACTCACTTAAAATGCATGTCAAGTTTTTTATTTAAAAAATTAACAAAAAGTTACATCCGAAATTAAAAAAAAAATAACTAAATTAATGTCTTTTTAGTTTTAAAATGTTATGTCCAAATCTATTAACTATTCAATCTATTAAAAATAAAAAAAATTAGTTAACTGAAAGTTATATTTTTAAATATAAGAAACTTGAGATGAAAATTTTAATTTTTTTTTTAAATCTAAATATCCGAACCAGATTCAAAATAACCGAATCCGAACTAAAAATACCCGAACCCATCCCGAAGTACAGAAATATCCGAACGGGTTCTACACCTCTATACCGAAATACCCGAAAATCCGAAATACCCGACTCGAACCCGAACGGATACCCAAGGCTAAACTAAATCGATAATTATTATCTCATAGCTATATATGGGCTTAACGAAATCGACAATAGTTTTGGGCCTGTCTACATAAGCGATTGATTAAAATAAATGAAAAAAAAAATTCAAAAAAACCAGCCAATTGAATTATAACGTTTTTCCTGAGAAGCTCTATATGAATGCCACCTCAGCAGAAATCACTAAAGTGACTTCTCTTTTAATGTATAGGGGTATCTTATTTCAGTTTAGAATATTTCGTGGAGTAGGAAGAAAACTAAGATAAAAAAAAGTGAACGATTACCAAGTATATATATACAAAAGCTTGCTTAATGGTTTAAGTGTCAACCATTTGACCTAATCACACTTACCTTGACTATATAGTATTTCAAATTATATTGTTCGTTGTCGTTATTTTTCGTTGATAAATTCAATTGGTCTAATTCAATTGTAAAATAAAACCCAAGAATTTATTCTATGTTTACTTTGCTAAAACTTGAAACTGAAATTAGATGTAACCGATTTGATTAGAAAGAAAGAGCAGGAGAAAGACAATAGTACTTGGATAGTAATAAAAACAACAATACATTACGGAGAAAATCTTTCTTCCTTAACCAATCTTGGCAAGAACATTGTTCAAACTCGAGACAGTCTCTGAGTAATACTTCTCAGCATCCGGGCTGCTCTTTGACCTCGCCGCATAGTCCAGCTTCCACAAACACAAAAATCACGAAAACAGCAATCTCAGATCAATCCAAACATAAGAAACAACTATTACTTCTTAACCAAGAAACGAGTAAAAAACAAAACGCTAGAAAAATAACTTACGTTGTCAATGGTTTGGAAGAGCTTGCCGGTGAGTTCTTTGAGGCTTTGTTTCTCTTCCTTAGGCTTAGCGGAGATAACGGTGTTAAGATCGTAACGGAGGTACGATGCTCTTAAACGGAGATCGTTCTGAACGTAAGGCCAAGCTTTTTTGTCGATCAAAGTCTTAACGTTGATGATCTCTTTAGCAGATTCTTTGGCCCTAGCTGCAGCTTCTGTTGGTGACAATGGCTGTAAGTAAAACCTGTCTTTCAACTTCAGTGAGAAGTCTCTTGCTTGGTCTGAGTTATCTGTTCCAGCTGCTCTCCCACACACACAAGTAAAAGTCACAATCAATTAAACCGAACCGATAAATGAACCGAAATTGCATTTGAATCAAACCGAAATATAGAAAAAACGAACCAAAACTCAGATCCTTTTTAATGAAAAATCACAGATACATTTTGATACAACCCAAAACCGAAGCAAACCGAAACCTTACCAAATAGATCTGTGCGTATTTTTACAACTAAGGGTGTTAGAGACGAAGAAACCAAATCGACTAATATATAAACCGGCTATTAACCGGACTTTTATTTGGTTTAAATGGTTTAACTCTTTTTCGGTAAACCTAAAACCAACAATTGTTTGGTTAAACCAATCAGAAAATATCAGGATTATTAAGTATTTCGACGATAATGTGAAATTTGATTCGATTATAGTTTTACTTCAAAAAATCAAAAAAGATGCATTTGACAAATAAGAAAAAAATGAACCAAAACCGAAACCATGCAAAATAGATCTATCCTTTTTTTCACAATTAAGGAACTGAGACACCAAGATACCAAATCAATTTTAAACCAAAATCGCCGATTGAACCGGACATTTATTTGGTTCAAGTGTGAAACTTGATTCGATTAGAGTTTTACTTACGTAGACCACCGGAAGGAGGTGGTGGAGGACCAACTTTAATAGCAAGAGCTTCAGCGGCGACGGCAGACTTAACGAACGAGCCACCGACTAAACCAGCCGCAACGAGCCCAATCACTGACCGGCGACTACTTTCCGGCACCGACTCGTTCTGCTGAGCCCTGATCACAAGCCCGGTTCTCTTAGACCCAACGGTGACTCTAGAGATGCTCAGACGGTTTGAGTCATTGGTCTGGAGAGCCTGAGACGCACCGCGTAAACCAGCCATCGAAGTCATTGCTTGAGCCATTTTTGTCTGCTGCTTGGAATAATTGTTAGAAGAGATTTGTTTGAGTTATAATAATATCTAGTGGTCATTTGGTTATGTGACAAGGAACACCTTATCTGATTCATCTTGTCCTTAAGATAACTCGGATATGGTTTTAACCACTATTATATTGACACGTGTCTTACTGATTCTCAGTATCGCCACGTAGGATTGAGATAGATTGCACCAGGAGTGTGATTTGCACGTGGAATAGCCTTGATTAAAATACCAATTTAACTAAACCAATTCAAATTAAGGAGCGCGCAAGTTTAAAAAAAACCAAGAAAATTACGGATTAGTTTAACATAGATGGGCCGAGATTATAGTCCATATAAAGCCCATATACCTTATAAAGTATTAGTGGAATAAATAAATAAGCATATAGAGGACCAAGAGTAACGTTACAATTATTCTCAAGATCTATTTTCAAACTTTCAAAATAACAAAGGCTCCTCCTCCTCCTCCTCCTCCTTCCTCCTCCACTCTCTCTCTCTCTCATCCTTCTCAAAATCACAAAAAGGGCCGAAGCCTAATCTCTTCTCTCTAACTGAGAAGAAACAACTTCTGTCGAGATTCTTGTTACTCAATCGGAGGTTTCCGGAAGAAATCATCTTTCGTATCGCCTAGCTCGGATCCAGAATCGGAAGATGCCGATCCGTAATCAGAATCGCGCTCCTCGCAGCCCAGTCGCCGTAAGCCTTTTCTTTGTGTTTTCCGTAGATTTTGACTGTAAATATTAGATCTTTTGTTCGTAGATTGAGAGATCTTTACCCCTAATTGATTGAAATTCAATTAGGGTTTAGCTCTATGGCATATCAAATCAAGTCAACGTCTTTTTGAAATTCCACAGTGATACCTTGCGATTGATTTGTTTTTCTGAACCATTTTTGCAGAGAAGGGAACCGCTCTCTAGTATACCTATTGATAGACGAAGGAAAGTGGAGACGACGCAAGGTGGTACTGCGAGAAGACAGGCTCCTTCCACAGTGAACAGACAAGATGTTACGGCCAACAGCGATGTGGGAAGCGTGGAGGAGTGTAGTAAAGTCGAGTTTACTAAAGATGAAGTCTTGGCTTTGCTTAACGAGAGAGCTAAAGCTGGCAAGTTTGATACTAAGGTTGGTTTCGTTAAAGATAGAGGAGTATATTCTTTTGCTGTTTTTTTCACTGAAAATAATGTTTCTTTGGGGGTATCTGCAGGGTAAGATTGAGCAGATGACTGATATTATCAGAAGGCTTAAGGTTTGTGTTAAATGGTTCCAACAAGTGGACGAAACCCATGTTCAGGAGAAGGAGAATCTTCGTTCTTCTCTGGAATCTGCAGAGAAAAGATTCTGTGAGAAAGGTGACTTAGTTTCCTGTGTTATCCTTGTCTGTACATCTTTTTTTTTTGTCGCTGAATGCTGATGTTGTTCCTAAATTACTTGTAGAGTTGGATGCAAAGACCAAAGAAGAAGAGCTACAAGCAAATATAGCGGAGATGAAGGAGAAGATAGCGTCACTACAGGAGAAGTTCTCAAAGGAGGAGCTGAGCAAATTGGTAACGATTATTCATTGGTGCAGCTTATCTCCACAAAGAATCTCTTATTAAGTTTGGTTTCTCCTTATTGATTATTATCACTAGGATGCAATTGAGAACCACAAAAGAGAAAAGGAAAGCAGAGTTGCAGCTGAAAAGCTTGGAGATTCTCTCAGAGGAGAGCTTGACAAAGCGAATGAAGAGATAACGGCTGGCAAGCATAAGGTACATCATCTATGTAACTCAGAGGATTAGCTCTTTGCATTATCTTCGAGTTGTTGTGCTAAATGAATTGTTCTGATGTCTAGGAGATGACCCTTAAAGATATTAACACAAGGCTGCAAGAGTACAACACAAGTTTGCAACAATATAACTCCAAACTTCAGACTGATCTTGAAGCAGTTCGAGAGGCACAGACTCGTGCTGAAAAAGAAAAGTCGAGTATACTGGAGAACCTTACTACACTAAGGGGTCACAGTAAATCACTACAAGATCAACTAGCATCGAGCCGAGTAAATATCCTTCATCTACTGCATGCCTTAAATTGTTAGTGATATAATTGTTTCTTAGTTTGTTTCTCTTTCCCTCTGTGATAAAGGTTACTCAAGATGAAGCAGTCAAACAAAAGGAGTCATTGCTGACTGAAGTCAAGAACCTTCGGAGTGAGCTCCAACAGGTCCGAGATGATCGTGATCGCCAGGTTGCACAGTCACAGAAGCTGGCTGATGAGATACTCAAGTATAAAGAGAGTGTTGGAAAGTCATCTCATGAACTGGACATTTTGATTGCAAAATCAGGATCGTTGGAGGTTAGTTCAGAAGTAAAACTTTTGCCTCTTTGTCTTATATACAGTTGTCTGAATATACCAATCTAATGGTGCAGGAAACATGTGCGTTGCAAAAAGAGCGTATAAAAATGTTGGAGCAGGAATTAACTTTTGCTAAAGAAAAGCTAAAGGTAATGGTGTGATCAACTTTGGATGGGTGATATGCCTATTTTCTGACACTGACATTTCTTAATTCCCTTCGACAGATGGTAGATGCATCCATGTCTCTTACTATGACAGAATTTGAGGATCAAAAACAACGTATGCGTGAGCTACAAGACCGCCTTGCAGACACGGAACGTCAACTTCTTGAAGGAGAGGTGTTGAGGAAGAAGCTTCACAACACCATTCTTGTAAGTAAATATAATTTGGCAACATGCATGTTAAGTTCCAGCAGCTTTCTCTATATGCGCTAAGCAAAGCTTTTATTTCAGGAACTGAAAGGAAACATACGCGTGTTCTGCCGAGTGCGCCCGTTGCTACCCGATGATGGAGGACGCCAAGAGGCCAGCGTCATTGCTTACCCTACAGCATCTGAATCTCTTGGGAGAGGCATTGATGTCGTCCAAAGTGGTAAATTCAGCGACTCACCTAATTTGCGGTTGCTCAAGTAGGATAATATATGCCTGTCCTAGACATTAATTCGTTTGTCATGCCTTGTGCTCTATTTGTGTTCTCAGGTAACAAACATCCATTCACATTTGACAAGGTCTTCGACCATGGAGCTTCTCAGGAGGAAGTATTCTTTGAAATTTCTCAACTTGTACAAAGCGCATTGGATGGCTACAAGGTTTGTTTTCTCTTTATTCTGACTATCTTGTTGAATCATGGTTACTGTTCGTATGTAGTTGTAGCTGACAACACTTATACTGATCTTCTGTCATATGCATTTCTTAAATCTTTGTGGACATAGGTATGTATTTTTGCATACGGCCAAACAGGTTCTGGCAAAACCTATACCATGATGGGCAGGCCTGAAGCGCCAGAGCAGAAGGGACTGATCCCTCGATCACTTGAACAAATATTCAAAACGAGTCAGGCTCTTAGTGCACAAGGCTGGAAATACAAGATGCAGGTACAGGTTTCTCCCAGAATGGTTTAACATTTGTTTAATGCTTTCATTGCTAGCACTGTTTCTCATTTTAAGTTCATTTGTAGGTCTCGATGTTAGAGATCTACAATGAGTCCATCAGGGACTTGCTTACTACAAACCGAACAATTGCGATAGAGTCTGTGCGAGGAGACAGTAACACCACTGGGAGACAGTATGCAATCACGCATGATGTTAATGGAAACACTCATGTCAGTGACCTGACTATAATAGATGTATGCAGCATTGGTCAAATTTCCTCTCTCTTGCAGCAAGCTGCTCAGAGCAGGTTTGTCTTCAGTTTTAAGACCTGTTTTTATCATTTCCCGTATCCGACATACAATGACAATGGCTTTCTGAGAACAATGCCACTGTATTCTTCTGTCACCACATTTTACAAATCTGAAGCATGGTCTTTGGCAGGTCTGTTGGAAAGACCCACATGAATGAGCAGTCCTCGAGGAGTCATTTCGTGTTTACTCTTCGGATTTCTGGTGTGAATGAGGTTAATATCTGTCTCTTTAGTTGTTTTTATTTCTCACTTTGAAACTCTTCTTTAACATCAATGCTCTCTCGTATTTCAGAGCACTGAACAGCAGGTACAAGGTGTTCTTAACTTGATTGATCTTGCTGGAAGTGAGCGACTCTCAAAGAGTGGAGCAACAGGAGAGCGGTTAAAGGAGACACAGGTTTTTGCTTTTTTCATGATTTAAAGTTACAGTCTTTCAAGCTATTCATGTGGAGTATTTGCACTAACGCTCTAATCTTTGTTCTTTGGTTCACCAGGCAATAAACAAAAGCTTGTCTGCTTTGAGTGATGTTATATTTGCATTGGCAAAGAAAGAGGACCATGTTCCTTTCAGAAACTCGAAGTTGACATATCTGCTACAGGTTAGATTACATTAGTACTCTTGAATCATTCTGCACATATATTGAGTCTATCTTGGATCATTCTAATAAAGGATATTCATTTTCTTAACAGCCATGTTTAGGAGGCGACTCAAAGACGTTAATGTTTGTTAACATATCACCGGATCCAACTTCTACTGGAGAGTCGCTCTGCTCTCTTAGGTTTGCTGCTAGAGTCAACGCATGTGAGATTGGGATACCTCGAAGACAAACTTCCTCAAAACTTATTGACAATCGCCTCAGTTACGGTTAAAGGCTGCTTTTGAGAGTTTCTCTGAGATGTATAACACAAAAGCAATTTGCTTTAGAGGTTTGTAATAACTGATTGTGGTTTGGACTTAGTGTCTTGCTGTATGAAGCTCTTGAGTTCATATGCAGATTTGTTTCTGGATCTTTTGCTTTCCATTTGAATGTGGAAACTACTACTTGCTATCTTATTATTGTTGTATGAGAAATTGATTGATCTACAGTATAGTTCTTATTCAGAGCTTTATCAGTTATGTTACCAGATGCAGGTTGTCTTATAGGACATAAGTAAACACTTCTTGTTCTGTTACACATAATTTGAAACACAGCACTATTGGAACTACATGGAAAAAGTTAACGAGGATAAACAGTAGTGATTGAAGAATCATCAACAGACTTGCTTGTCAAAGATTGATCAGATGGAGAGGCTCCTGACCGTTGAACTCTGGAGTGTCTCATGGTTCGGAGAAGAAGTCCAGACCGTTTTGGAATCGGTAAAGTAACAGTGAAGCTGTTCATCATTACAAGAATGTTATCCATTGAAGGTCTCTCGGAAGAATCATCTTGAACACATAACAGAGCAATGTGAATGCATCTGATCACTTCATTTGTCTGAAAACTCCCTCTCATTGCTTCATCTACCAACTCCAATGATGAATTCTCTACCCATAGCTTCCACACCTGCAAAGTAATTGTTCTTGATAACAGTAGTAAGAAACATTCTTTTATTGGTGTATATATCAACTCACATATGTGACTAAATCTCCAAGACCATCTTCTTCATAGAAGCTACTGTTTTTCTTGCCGGTTATAAGTTCAAGAACCAAGACTCCAAAGCTATAAACATCCGACTTCACAGAGCACTGCCCATGGATTGCATACTCTGGTGACATATATCCACTAGAGAGAGAGTACTTGTTAGAATCAAAAGATTTGGATCAACAAAAAAATAAGAAGAAACAACTCTTACTATGTACCGAAGATTCTTTGAGTATTGGCTTGAGTTTGATCAACACCAAAGATCCTTGCCATACCAAAATCTGAGATCTTTGGACTCATGTCTGCATCTAAGAGTATGTTACTCGCTTTAAGATCACGGTGAATGATTGTAAGCCGTGAATCTCGATGTAAATACAGTATTCCTCTAGCTATCCCTTCAATGATCTTGTATCTTCTTTGCCAATCCAAAAGTCTGCTCTTGTAGTTTAGCCACCACGTCAACTTCGTTCTTGAATTCTTCTGCTCCTTGTCTTGATCCTCGAGATAGTCTCTTTATGGCTACTGTTTCACCGGTTATAAGCTGTCCCTGAATGGTTTTTACTGTAAATTTTAGCCCAAATGTATCTTTATGGGTTTGTTGAGTTTATGATCACAAAGCTTTAGTTACCTTGTACACTTCACCAAACCCGCCATGACCAAGTTTGTTACTGTCTGAAAACTTATCTGTTGCTGCTTCAATTTCGCTAAAGTTGAAGTGTAGTGTTTCTGTTGATGTAATACCATCTTCATCTACATTCAAAAAGGAGGAAAATCTCTGAAGAAAAAAACGTTCAATAAACTAGACTAGTCCTAGGCATATTATCAGAAACCTGAAAACCGGACCAGAAAACCAAAACCGAACCGAAATTTACAAAAAAACTGAACGGTTCCTATTGCTCTAAATCCGAAAACCGAAACCAAACCAAAACCGAACCAAATATTCTGAACTATTTTTAATTCCGTTTCACCCGGGGTTTTATAAAAAATAGAAACGCGACCCGAACCCGACATTACCCGAACTGATCTAGTAGATCTATGGTTCCTAAACGACTTAAATAACCCGAACCGACCCGGACCTCACTAAACTAGACTAGCAAATGACAAAATTGGCTCAAACTTTACCTAGATCCTCCCCTTCACCACCTAGCTTATTCCTTCTTCTTCTTCTTGCCAGTAAACAACATGCAGCACCAAGAAGTAACACGCAGACAGAGACCGGTACCGCCACCGCGGTTACTATCACGGTTGAGCTCTTGCCTTTCCCTAAACACAATACCAAAAACTATATTTCTATGTTCATACAGTATCAAGATTTGTGTTCTAAACGTTTCAAGATTTCACCTGGAGGCTGGGAAGAAAGCTGCGGCGGTGGGGCCGACACACTAGGTGGCGGCGCAGCCGCAGTAATAGTCTCATTGTAAAACGGATAAAGCTCATATCTAAAGCTACAACTCGAAGCAATTACTCTCCCGCCAATTCGTCGATCACAACATAAAGGCAACCAGTTAATCGTTTGTCTCAAACAGCTTTCGCAATCAAGATTAGTCAAGTCCGGCGTGCATTGCACAAGGCTATAAATGGTCTGAAAAACCGTGAAGTTCGCTTTCTCGGTAGCAAACTTTATCGAGCTCGAAGCCGCCTTCACCGTGACATCGATCAGCAAAGCAGCCAAAGACTCGTTGAAACGGCTAAGTTGGCTCTCAGTAATGTTTTGCGTGTTGGACAAGAAAGCAGCAGGCATAACCCTCATTTTACCTACGATACTTTGATTAGAGTATCTTACCATACACTCGTCGTACCAGATCATTGTCTCCTTCTCTCTTGGACACCTTTGGAGCGTTTCGTTGGCCGCGAACGCGACGCAATCACGGCAGATTTCGGCAGAGACGTCTCCGCGGCAGAGGAAAACGCCGTAGACTCTGTTGTTATCATCACCAGCGGTTGCGTTATCAAAACGCGAGGCGTAAGCTGCGTCTGGAGAGGAGAGAGATGAGAGAACGGTTCGGAGATTGGTTAAGTAAGTGCTGTTTCTTGTGAATGTTGTTGTGTTTGGACATATGTGGAAGAGATAAGTTGGATCTGTTGCAGAAGAAACAGTGTTAAAGATTATAAAGAAGAACACTGAGAACAGAGAAACAGAGGATTTGAAACAAGAAGACATGTGTATTATGCTCTGTTTCTTTGAGGTTATTGCAAAATGATACATCATGGGTTTGAATTTCTTGAGATTAATCATGGATGTTTCTTGGAATTGAGGTTAAAGTCTAATTTCTCTGATTATGATTTCTTGAGTCTTTGATAGTTAAGATTGTTTATTCAGATTTTTCTCTTCAAGCTTCTTATCCATTGGTAAGACTTGTTCAGAAAATGAAACTAAAAAAAGTTCTGTCAGAGATTTGCACGATGTGTACTTGTGTAGTAATCATTGACATAATGATCTTAAATAATCATGTTTGGTCAAAGGTTGTGGGAATCTTACAATTTATATATTCGTTGTTCCAACTACAGTATATATTTTTGCGATTGACATACTAATAAAATTTCTGAAGTCCGTCCATGCTACACGTTGAGTTTTTTACAGTATATTCCTTATAAAAATTATATACACTTTAAGATATTATTATATATTGGTTACTGTAGTAATACATATATCATATGTCTAGTATACAGCAAAATTGTGGTGGCTATATTGTTAAAATGCTGGAAATAGCTCACAATTTATCATTTTAATTTTTATATTTATATTTTATTTTCCATTCATATAATATATATAGTATAAGCTCAAAACTTTGGCGCCAGGTAGTAAAATTTTAAAATAATTAAAGTTGAAAGTTAAACAAATGAAATTTAGTACTGAAGCTTGTAAATTGGGCCGTTTGGGTGGTTAAATGATCAAATTAAAAGTTAATTAAAACTTAAAAGTAGACTGAAAATAAAGATTTTTTTTTGTTGAGAAAACTAAAAATAAAGAGTTGAGAGGTACTACTAATCTTGAGATTAACATTTAAGTCCTTATAGTTTTAGTGTTCTTACAATAGACCCCATATAACCGTCGCCAATTATCTGAACCGAGATCTTCCGAACAAGCTTCTCTCTTTTTTTCTTTTTTTTTTTTTTCTGGTCGTGTCGCAAGCATTCTTCAGTTTCTTCTATGGCGACAAACTTGCGGAGACTTTTCTCAGTTTCCGCTCAAGGCGTCCTTTTGAAGAAGAAGCTACCAGGCTCTTTCTCTAGTTGCCGAAACTTATGCGTTTGCTCCGGTCAAACAACTGAGTCCATCACTGTTACTTCTTCTCAATGTGACGGGTGAGTCTCACTGCGAACTTATCCCTTTATAAAACACGAGTTCTGCTGTGTTTGCATTGATCTCATCTAGTTGCTGTGCACACCACGTGTTTGTGGGAATGTCGCTTTGAGAATATGTGGCGAAATTTTCTTCTGAGACCTCTCTTTATCAGTTTTGTGTGCAAGTAAGATAGATCTGAAATGCTGTGTTCTGATGCTTGAAGAGAAGGTGTTCATTATAGTTTACAGCATGATTATGAGGAATACATACTATACAGGATGAACATATTTGTGAAGAGAAGTCTTGAATATGGCATTTAGATGGCGAATCATTTTTATGTCATAAAGATCGATGGTGAATTTTTGTTTGTATTCTATGTAATTAATTAGTTGTTGATGATACTTCTTGTGTGTGTGTGTGTTTTTTTGTAACTGTAAAAGATTAGAGACAAGTCTCGGAGGTGATGCTGACAAAGGGTTTCTAAGATGGCGAAATGGAGGAGGAACCTACCATAGCTCGGCCGTAATTGATTCCTCGGCTCTGGTTGAGTTTGGAGCAGTAGTTCACGAAAAAGCTATTTTGGGTGCAGAGGTTCATATAGGATCTAACACTGTTGTTGGACCATCAGTCAAAATTGATCACTCTACAAAGATTGGGTAACATCTTGGCTTTACACATCTCGCACATGTTATAGGAAAAATGTTGTAAGAATCTTACTTACTGGATTCTGTCTATAGGTATAATGTTTCAGTCAACAATTGTAATATTGGCGAGTTATGTGTCATCCATAACGGAGTCTGCATTGGCCAAGATGGTATTGACCAGCTCATTTAATTTCTGAGTGTAACTCAATATGCTTTTCCTCCTTTATCTTCTGAGAATTGGGATTGCTCTTTGACTGTTCAGGATTTGGGTTTTACGTGGATGAACAGGGAAACATGGTGAAGAAGCCTCAAGTAAGATTGCTTTCGTGGATCTGAATAAACTATTTATAGCACTTTTCTCTTTAGTAATCCTTTGTTTCTTGTTCTCCTTAGGCTTTAAATGTGAAGATAGGGAATCGTGTGGAAATTGGAGCAAACACATGCATTGACCGGGGCAGGTAAGCAGACTATTTCCTTGAAAAAAAAACTCGATATAACATTGTTCACTATCTCCATAATCTTTACAAATCTATGCAGCTGGAGAGAAACAGTGATTGGGGATGATACTAAGATAGACAATTTAGTTCAGGTGCGTCATAGATTTCTTCTATCTTGTAACTCACCATAGATCCGGTGTAAAATGAGAATAAACATTAATTTGTCTTCTTCTTGAGATGCAGATAGGCCACAATGTGGTTATTGGCAAGTCTTGCTTGCTCTGTGGCCAAGTAGGCATAGCTGGTTCAGCAGAGTAAATGCTTCTAGCCCTGGAATCTGAATACCCTTTATAATTCTATTGCATGACGCTTTAGCTTTTGGACAATGTTTGTTGTAGGATCGGTGACTATGTAGTTTTAGGAGGACGTGTTGCAGTTCGAGACCATGTCTCAATTGTATCCAAGGTTAGTCCTCCTCTCAAGTTGATTAATTGTGTCCGCGCTTCATTTAATATCCGGTTTGGTTTTTGGTTAATAGGTTCGACTAGCTGCAAATAGTTGTGTTACCAAAAGCATTACCGAACCAGGGGACTTCGGTGGCTTTCCTGCTGTAAGCATCTCTCTGTGTCTGACTAAAACAAAAGCTAAAACAGAGCCAGACTCTGTTTTTTGTTTCTAAAAAACATTGTTTCTTCTTACAAAATTTGTTCTTATTGCAGGTACCAATTCATCAATGGAGAAGGCAGATTGTAGAAGCTAAGATTTTGACCAAGAGGAAACCATAACTTATTACATTAACCAAACTCTTAGTTTCTGTAACCAAACATTATCTAATGTTTTCATACACTCTCAAATCCAAATTACAAGAATTTAAAATCAATCAAAAGGAAAAGTAAAATCCAAAAGATAAAACAACAAATAACAAATCAATCAATCTAAGTGAAGTAGACAGGACACCGTTTATGGTTAAACTTGGGCATGATCAAACCGTCCGGTCCGACCACTATATTGCAATTAGCATGCATCCTGTGGTGCCTACTAATCCACCTAGACAGTTTAAACCGAATAACTGAAACTATATCAAGCCTAAACGTCACCGTGCCTAGAGCTCGATCGTTACTAAACTCAGTCCAACGGTTACTATTCACCGTTAAAGAAGCTCCTGTAAGAGTCCCACTCACTATCGTTGTGTTAGTTGGCTGCTGGAAAAACGGGCTTAGCAATGGGCTTGACCCGACCCGCTGATCTTTGTAGTAGATGAAACCGTCCATGGAATCAAAGAATACGCCCATGTGTTGGTTAGGGTTATATATGGTTACGTTGAAAGCAACTCTCGCGTTCTCGAATCCTGTAGGCTGGTCGAGACCTTGGACCACGAAGTCTTGGATGTGGAACCGTGGTCGGTGAGGGCGTAAGCTGAGCCAGAGGATGAAACCAATGATGCCTATGAAGAATAGGACCAAGAGGAACATTGCACAGATGAATTTGGATATTCGGGTTGAGAGACTTTCTTTGACCCGGTGAGCATAGTAGCTAGCTGAATGGTGACGCTTCATGGGTTGAGTTTGAGACCGGGGAGTTTGAGACCCGGGACTGGACCGGATCGGGATAGTTGTCCGGTCTGGTGTCATTTCGTGCTTTGAGTATACAAGGATGTTTTTTTTTGTTTGTATGGAAGGAAAGTTTGGAGTGTTTGGGGGTTATGTATGAAGAAGAAAAGTAAATAGTTCTTGAAGTGTATGGAGAAGAAAAGAATCAGGTTACGTAAAGTGAACACAATGCATGTAAACTTTTTTTTTGGTTAGTTTTTTTTTTTTTTTTTT
>WHPY01000136.1:18387-29837 GCA_019776045.1 Brassica rapa x Raphanus sativus | reverse complement strand
TCTAAAACATTTATTCCAACACTCAAAAGATAGTTTTGCTAAATATGATAACTAGATAGCCAATAAAATTACAAAAAAATATTTAAATAGTAAAAAATATGTTAATTTAACGTGTTAAAATTTAAAAATAAATTTTAATTATGACATGCATTTAACATTTATATAAATATATATCATAGCCTAAATATAAATAATTTAATAACTTAAATTAGAAAAAAATAAAAATCCCGGGCGTAGCCCGGATTAATCTCTAGAAGATTGGAACTGAAAGTTCTGATCGGTGTTGGAATGTATTGCTGCTGTGTTCTGTTTCGTCGAAGGTTTTCATGTACAAAAATCATCAGGGAAGTTTTTGATAATTCGAACATCTCCCCATAAAAACGCGTTTGTGTTTGTTCCAACTTTCTAAATATAGAAATTCTTTTACATTTCCAAAATTAGCTTACAATAGTCTTTGCATCATCACTGTTCAGTTTGTAACTTTTCCTCTTGGCTTTAGGCGTTTCAAATTTTCATTTACCAAATCCAAAAAGAAGTAGTCGATTTGGTACGAATGAGCATAGTAGCTCAATGTATGTCACTAACGGATCAGCTCCAATACTTAATATCAAATAATCTGATAATTGATCCAATTTGCTGGCTAACCGGGTTAAGATGATAGAAACCAGAAACCAAACAAAGCAACCAAGAACTACATCCAAAAATCTGAATCGAGTATCAGAGATTTAAAGAATAATCTCTCCAAGAGACGTTTTAAAATACACACAAAACTGTGAGGGATCATGAATCCATGCCGACTTATTGTTGGGTAATATTTGGATATTAGGGATACCGCCAACGCAGATGATGAATGTGGTAATGGGTTCTACAAACAATTCACCAAGAAAGCTATCAACAACTTCGACGATTTCCACGTTGCTGTTTTAGACATCTTCAGGTAAGAATCACTCGATGTTTCCATTTTATCATTCTTTCTTTAGAAAAACACAACCATATTTTGATGTGTAGCAACTTCAACTCGGCTTTACCAGGCCGACACTTTGATTTCCCCACCCCAGACGAAATAAAGGCAAGAAGACATTTTAATTCCCCACTTAAACGACGGAAAATTATTATAACTATTTCCAAAATTATTATAACTATTTCTCTAACACAATGTTGATTAAGTTAGGCTTGTTTCACGAGGTGGAAGGAAGCGAAAGACGAAGAAGAGAAGAAGAAAGTGTTCACAGAGTTCATTGCAAAGAAAGTGAAGCCAAGTAAACTCGATGATGTCACTATGATCACCGGAATAACATCTCCTCCGGCGGCTATGGCGGCTAAGAGAGCAGGAGAGAATGTTCCTCAGCTAAAATTCATCAAACTCATACCTGATGTTATATTCGTCCCTACGGTCACCATTTTGGCCATTGTATCTGCCAAACTCTCGAGAAGAATGTATTTGAAATAAACGCTTTTAACTTAAAAACATTCTTTATTATTCTCCTATTTATCTTCCTAAAGGTTGAAGCAATGCTCCAAAGTTGATTTATAACACCATCATGTAGTTTGAATATAGCATTAAAACGCTGCAATGCTATATAATATCTCTGTACTTAAGGGGTGCCTACAGTCAACACACTTTAATTATTAAACCCAAGATCTTCTTGAAGTTTCCCAAACAATTTTAGGATCCTCTTCTTGATCCACCAGAGCCTGACCTTCGTTTCCCTCGCTTTCTCTGCCTGTTAGGACGCTTATTAGGCCTAGAAGGCATGGAAGCATTTGACTTTGGCTTCTCCTTTGAAACTCTACGTCTCTTTGTCTTACTAGGGATTAACCCGGGCTACGCCCGGGATTTTTATTTTTTTCTAATTTAAGTTGTTAAATTATTTATATTTAGGCTATGATATATATTTATATAAATGTTAAATACATGTCATAATTAAAATTTATTTTTAAATTTTAACACGTTAAATTAACATATTTTTTACTATTGAAATATTTTTTTGTAATTTTATTGGCTATCTAATTATCATATTTAGCAAAACTATCTTTTGAGTGTTGCAATAAATGTTTTAGAGATTTTATTAAACTGCAGTGTATTTTCGGATCAACCACATGCTCAACATTCGATCGATCCGTAAAAAGATGGTCGATCTCCTTGGCCAGGTAAGTACAATTTTAGCAAAAATATCTTTTATTTTCAAATATTAAGTATATAACTATTCTTTTTAATATTTTTTATTTGTATTTTTGATTAAATTATTGTATTATAATGGTTATGTAAATATTTTTTGTGATGTTTGAATTTGTGTTGTTCGTATACTTAACGTAGATGATATTGATGTTTAACAATTTATTGTGTTCTGGAAATAGAAAATAATGATATATCAAAACGTATCTAATACTTGTTAAATGATAGTATAATGTAAATTACATCCATTATTTGAAAATAAACATTTGTTGTTTTTATTTTTATTTTAAATCAGAAATTATTTTTATTTAAAAACATTATTCATATATAATATAATAGTTTAAGTTTGGAAGATTAATCTATATATATAAATTATGTATATTTTTTAAAACATAATTTAAGATATTATATATTGAGTATCTGAATAAAAGCTGAATTTCTTATCTTGAAAATCAGATATTTATATTTTTGTCTTCATGTTATACTCACCAATCCATCATTGATATTTATAACTCAGTATGTTTTTTAAAAAACTTAGTTTTAAGTAATAAACGAATTTAATAAATTAAATTCATCACCTATAATGTTCTGTAAACTATATTTGAAAACTCTCTAAAATTATATTTTAAGCATAATATTATTATTATTTAATTTAAGTTATTTTAAACATAATATATGCTAAACCAACTTAAATTATATTTACAATAAGACCATCCTAAACCGGTTAGTAAACCAAAAACAATACTAAACCAACATGAACCAATACCTGATTCGGCGAGGAAGGAAGTGTTTCGGGATAAACGCTTGAATGGTTATTAACTGAAATGGTTTGATCATGAAAGAGTTAGTATGAATATTAACAATAAAATTATAGATTAGATTAATTTAAATTTGTAAGAATACCTTTGAGTCTATGAAAAGCAATTCAATTCCCATGAATAAGTTTGGCTTTTGGAAGTTGCGGGTTTCCCAACAATGAATCCACCTAACAAAAAGTTTGTTGTTATAAAAAAATCTCATTCAAGGTTTCTGGGACGGCAAGAGTTGATGGTGAAACCATTTTTTGCTCGAGTGCTTTGAAATTTTCCTTAATAGTGTGAGGTTGATGTGGATAGAATAATGAGATTTATAGGGACTTTCTTGATGAAAAACTATACATTTTTTTTTGTTTAATGTGGTATTTCCATTTTTATATAATTTACTACCATTTTAAGATAGAAGTACATTTTAAGATATATGCTTAAATCTTAATGTACTTTTTTCATTTTTTAAAATGTTTATTTCCATTTCATATATTTTTATTTACGTAATATCTATATTTTATATTTTAAAATAGATATTTAAATATTAATGTAGTTTTTCCATTTTTTAAATTGTGTATTTACTTATACTATATATTTTATATTTTAAGATAGATGTTTAATGCTTGATGATCTTTTTCCATTTTTAAAAAAATTGTGTATTTACTTATTATTACATATATAATCCATATATTATATATTTACATTATTTACTTATTATTTATTTTCGTGTATATGTATTTCCATTTCTTTTACTTTTCATTTACTTAATATCTATATTTTACATTTTAAGAAAGATGTTTAAATCTTAATGTACGTTTTCCTTTTTTTTTTAAATTGTGTATTTCCATTTGTTATACTTTCTATTTACATAATATCTATATTTTAAATTTTAAAATATATTTTTAAATCTTAATGTAATTTCCCATTTTTAAAATTTGGTATTTACTTATATTATATATTTACTTATTATTTACTTTTCTTTATATTGTGTATTTCTATTTCTTATACTTTCTATTTACTAATAATTTTATATTTTAAGATTGATTTACATTTTAAGATAGATGTTTAAATACTAATGTACTTTTTCCATTTTTTTTTAAATTGTGTATTTCCTTTTCTTATACTTTCTATTTACTTAATATCTATATTTTTCATTTTAAGATAGATGTTTAATATTTAATGTACTATTTCCATTTTTTTAAAATTGTGCATTTACTTATTATTGTATATATAATTCATATATTTATACATTTATAATATTTACTTATTATTTATTTTTCTATATATTGAGTATTTCTCTTTCTTATACTTTATATTTAGTTAATGTCTATATTTTATAATATATTAGTATGGATTATAATATCACAATTATAGTATATTTTTTAAATTATATATATTTTATATATATTTTTTAAACATATTTTATTTATATTGTGATCACACTCCATATATAATTATAGTATATTTTATAATATCATGTGATCACTAAAAAAATGTAATGGAGATAATATATACTCAACATTAAAGATTATAGTGGAAAAACTACACTAAACATATGTAAAATTATCATTTTTCACTAAAACAAACGGCTTATCTCTATAATGTAACATTACCATTTTATAAAAAAAGAAAAAAACATAAATATAACTATTTGACTATTTGTCCAAGTTCTTCTATTAAATATTACCGTTTTACATTAAAAATGGAAAAATACATAAAGATTTAAACATCTATCATAAAATATAAAATATAGACATTAACTAAATATAAAGTATAAGAAAGAGAAATACTCAATATATAAAAAAATAATTAATAATTAAATATTATAAATATACAAATTTAAAAACAATGAAAACCGTACATTAAGATTTAAACATCTATCTTAAAATGTAAAATAGAGATATTAAGTAAATACACAATTTTTTTAAAAAATGGGAAAAGTTCATTAAGCATTAAACATCTATCTTAATATGTAAAATATATAATATAAGTAAATACACAATTTAAAAAATGGAAAAAGTACATTAAGATTTAAATATCTATTTTAAAATATAAAATATAGATATTACGTAAATAAAAAATATAAGAAATGGAAATAAACATTTTTAAAAAAAGGAAAAAGTAAATTAAGATTTAAACATCTATCTTAAAATGTACGTCTATATTAAAATGGTAGTAAATTATATAAAAATGGAAATACCACATTAAACAAAAAAAATAAAAATGTATAGTTTTACATTAAGAAAGTCCCTATAAAACTCATTTTTCCATCAACATCAACCCCACACTATCAAAGAAAACTTCAAAGCACTCGACCAAAAAAAATTGTTCCACCATCCCAAAAACCTTTAATGACCTTGAAGGAGATTTTTTATAACAACGAACTTTTTGTTAGGTGGATTCATTGTTGGGAAACCCGCAACTTTCAAAATCCAAACTTATTCATGGGAATTGAATTACTTTTTATGGATTCAAAGGTATTCTTACAAATTAAAATTAATCTAATCCATTTTATTGTTAATATTCATAGTAACTCTTTCATAATCAAACCATTACAGTTAATAACCATTCAAGCGTTTATCCCAAAACACTTCATTCCTCTCCGAATCAGGTATTGGTTCATGTTGGTTTAGTATTGTTTTTGGTTTATTAACCGGTTTAGGATGGTTCTATTGTAAATATAATTTAAGTTGGTTTAGCATATATTATGCTTAAAATAATTTCAATTAAATAATAATAATATTATGCTTGATATATAATTTTAGAGAGTTTTCAAATATAGTTTACAGAACATTATAGGTGATGAATTTAATTTATTAAATTCGTTTATTACTTAAAACTAAGTTTAAAAAAAAAACATACTGAGTTATAAATATCAATAATGGATTGGTGAGTATAACATGAAGACAAAAATATAAATATTTTATTTTCAAGATAAGAAATTTAACTTTTATTCAGTTACTCAATATATAATATCTTAAATTATTTTTTAAAAAGTATACATAATTTATATATATATATATTTTAATCTTACAAACTTAAACTATTATATTATATATGAATAATTTTTTTAAATAAAAATAAATTCTGATTTAAAAAAATAATAAAAACAACAAATGGTTATTTTCAAATAATAGATGTAATTTACATTATACTATCATTTAACAAGTATTAGATACGTTTTGATATATCATTATTTTCTATTTCCAGAAAATAATAAATTGTTAAACATCAATATCATCTAGGTTAAGTATACGAATAACACAAATTCAAATATCACAAAAAATATTTACATAAACATTATAATACAATAATTTAATAAAAAATACAATTAAAAAACAATATTCAAAAGAATAGTTATATACTTAATATTTGAAAATCAAAGATATTTTTCCTAAAATTGTACTTACCTGGCCAAGGAGATCGACCATCTTTTTATGGATCGATCGATTGTTAAGCATGTGGTCGATCCGAAAATACTCTGCAGTTTAATTAAATATCTAAAACATTTATTCCAACATTCAACAGATTATTTTGCTAAATATGATAAATAGATAGCCAACAAAATTACAAAAAAAATATTTAAATAGTAAAAAATATGTTAATTTAACGTGTTAAAATTTAAAAATAAATTTTAATTATGACATGCATCTTAACATTTATATAAATATATATCATAACCTAAATATAAATAATTTAACAACTTAAATTAGAAAAAAATAAAAATCCCGGGCGTAGCCCGGGTTAATTCCTAGTATACTTTTCATAAACCTAAAATCAAGGCAAAGAAAAGAAAAGATTATCTTTCCCTTAAAAGGTTGCGTGTAACTAACGCTCAATACGCGTCATTTTAATACGTGTCAAACGCTTATTCGCTATTACTTCACCGCCATAGCTTTCTCGTGACCGAGTCTTCCTCATCCTCTTTGTATAAATCAAACCCTAAACACCTCTTCTCCTTCACAAATCGATAAACCAATCATTCTCAACTCTATAGCTCTCTCTCTCGCGAATTACGAATCAAAGGTTAGATTCGTGTTTCTTCTTCTTCCGATCGCAATTACTCATCAGTTATTTGAATTTGATTCAATTTGTTGAGATTAGTCGATAGATCTCTTGTTGATATTGATTATTGCGATTAAGGTTATATTATCGTTTCTTCTTCTTCGATTATCTGTTTTGTACCTATCGTATTGATCTTCATCTTTTGTGAATAACAGATGCAGATCTTCGTTAAGACTCTCACAGGAAAGACCATCACCCTTGAGGTGGAGAGCTCAGACACCATCGACAACGTCAAGGCCAAGATCCAGGACAAGGAGGGAATCCCCCCGGATCAGCAAAGGCTTATCTTCGCCGGGAAGCAACTCGAGGATGGACGTACTCTCGCTGATTACAACATCCAGAAGGAGTCGACCCTTCATCTCGTCCTCAGGCTCCGTGGTGGTATGCAGATCTTCGTTAAGACTCTCACCGGTAAGACGATCACGCTCGAGGTGGAGAGCTCCGACACCATCGACAACGTCAAAGCTAAGATCCAAGACAAGGAGGGTATTCCTCCCGACCAGCAGCGTTTGATCTTTGCTGGTAAGCAGCTCGAGGACGGCAGAACCCTCGCTGATTACAATATCCAGAAGGAGTCTACTCTCCACTTGGTCTTGCGTCTACGTGGAGGTATGCAGATCTTTGTCAAGACATTGACCGGGAAGACCATTACTCTAGAGGTGGAGAGTTCCGACACCATTGACAACGTCAAGGCTAAGATCCAGGACAAGGAAGGCATTCCTCCGGACCAGCAGAGGTTGATCTTTGCCGGAAAGCAACTTGAAGACGGCAGAACATTGGCGGACTACAATATCCAAAAGGAGTCTACACTTCACTTGGTGTTGCGTCTGCGTGGAGGTATGCAGATCTTTGTCAAGACATTGACCGGGAAGACCATTACTCTAGAGGTGGAGAGCTCCGACACTATTGACAACGTCAAAGCCAAAATCCAAGACAAAGAAGGCATTCCTCCGGACCAGCAGCGTCTCATCTTCGCTGGAAAGCAGCTTGAGGATGGTCGTACTTTGGCTGACTACAACATTCAGAAGGAGTCGACTCTTCATTTGGTGTTGCGTCTGCGTGGTGGTATGCAGATCTTTGTGAAGACTCTTACCGGAAAGACCATCACACTTGAGGTGGAGAGCTCGGACACCATTGATAACGTCAAGGCCAAAATCCAAGACAAGGAAGGGATCCCTCCAGACCAGCAGCGTCTCATCTTCGCTGGCAAGCAGCTTGAGGATGGTCGCACCCTTGCCGACTACAACATTCAGAAGGAGTCAACCCTTCACTTGGTGTTGCGTCTCCGTGGTGGCTTTTAAGTCTTTGTCCTCTGTCGTATCATGAAACAACAATGTCTGCGTTTTTACTTCCGTTTTCTTTAAAACTTATCATGGTTGGTTTGTGTGTTTGAGGCGTTATAAAGCCTCTATTAAATAATTGATGACCTCTGTTTCCTGTCTCTTTTAAGACCATTCGAATGTTTCCATGCCGACTCTATTCTTAAATGTTTGGTTACGTTGTAGATGCGGTGAAACTTGCTGTTTTGCTTAGCTGTTACTTCTGATAGCATACGGTGATTTGCGGGTGTTTGTAGCTTGAAGTTGTCTTCAGAGGTAGGTGAGGTTTAGGGATATCCCACTCTGCACTTATTGGTCTTCTCTTCAAGGACCATTCAAGTGTAATGTGGCTGCTTATATTCAATAGCTTAAGAAGTTTAGTAATTTGGAAGATTCGTCATTCCAAAAGATGTTATCAATAGTGTCTTAGGTCTCGTCTCAGGTCTTTAATACGCAAAATTAAAATTGGTGAATAACAGAGGTTGGTCGAGTTTGCAGGTTAATGGCCGGGTCATTATTTTTGATCGACTGTTTTATATTGCTGTGGATTATTTCAGTAAAGAAAGAACTATCAAAGAATTCAGTGAGGTCTTGATTGAATGACGAAACTAAAACCAAAACAATGTTAAACCGAGGACCAGGCCCAACATATATGTGAAGTAAATAAAGCTCAACTTCTACAAATTAATTCAATATAGATTAATGCATATTATACAACAAAAAGATTCGCTAGTTTTAATATAAACTACATTTTGATTGGCACAGATGTTTATTTTTGTTTTTGTATACGTTGATATTTGTTTTACACAATCAATGGTTTATTTTGTTAATATTAATTGTATGACTTTTTAAATACAATAATTTAACTGATATATATTATTTAATAACTTTTATTTACAAGAAAAATATTTTTTTAATAGAGTTGATAAAGGTAAAATAAATACAAATTTAACTTATATATATTATTTAATAACTTTAATTTACAAGAAAAATATTTCTTTTTTTTTTACCATAGACTATACATTTTACTTTGATAAAATAAGAAAAATCAACAATAACTTTTTAAAAAAAAAGAGTATCAGTACATGAGTTAGATCTACATCTTTTGTCTACAGCTCAGAGATAACAATAGAGGAAACACAACTAGGAACAAATTTCGGCACCATCCGAACTGTTTTTGTATTTTAAACTCAGTTTTGGTAATTTGGCAAATTAATAGAAAGGATTTTATTACAAAAATGTTTAAAACTATGAGATCAACTTCCATATATATCCTCAGAGATCTTAAGTTTCTTCACCTGACGGAGAAGGCCAAACAGGTGAGTCTAGAGAAGATGCATCATGCTCCTCCTCAATGGCGGCTTCAAAAGGATCTTTGTAACGCTTCATTAAAACTACATTTATTTAACTAATATATGGAACCCTATATATATACTCTCATGTTTGGTGTAGTAAGACAAGTTGGCTTTCCGATGTGGGACAACTAATGCATAGTAAGCTCGCTAAACCATATTCACTCACTCAAATCTTCAAAGCTATGGATCAAACTATCAGAAACAGAGATGCTCTGTGTCAAAAGGTAACAATGTGTGTGTGTGTGTTCCCCATAGATTGAATATAGAACTATATAGAACTAACCAGTCATCACCAGTTGTATAGAGTTTAAAGAGAGAGAAAATGAAATAGAAACAGAATCTGAATGAATATGCGTAAAGAGATGTACACACTTGGAATCCTCAAGTTCTTCCTAGAAATGTCGAAGATGACATTTAAGTGGTAATGGGAAGAGAAGGCGAATCCTGCAAATCACTTTACCTTGTTCCTTCTTCTTAGCCAGCCTATACTCATCCATTACCCAAGTCACCTTAAGCTCGTTCACTTTATACTTCTCATCTGCCCAAAACTTGTAAACTGGTTCTGCGGCTTCCTCCTTGACGCAGAACTTGAACAGCCTCTTGAACCCAAGAACCTTGTTTCTCTTGGAAGTGATCACTCTGTCTCGTCTCATGATCCTCCAGCAACCTCCATCGCATCCGTCTGTCCGACCAGAACTCGCTGTGCGGTTAACGAAGAAGTAGGGTCCCTCTTGTAGGTCGACGGAGCTCTGATCAGGATCCACGATCATCCACGGAGCTACACCGTACACTTGTTCGCTGGGGAGGAAATGGCTAGGCCAGTCGTTTCGAACATCCAAACACATCTTCAGATGGTACGAGATGATCTCATCCCTTGGTGGATCTGGTACACAGAGATCCCACATCGGCATCAAGTGTTTTCGAGAAAAGGGTCTGATCCATTTAGGGAGAAACGAGAGATGCTTGGCGAGCAAGGTAGTAACCTCATGTTGTAGCAATTCCCTAATCGTGCAAATCACTTGATCTTGCTTCCATTTATCGACGAGCCTATACTCTTCCATCACCCAGATGATCTCTTCTTCTTCCTTTGATCGTTTCTTGTTGTTTTCACAGAACTTGAGAATCTTCTTGAACCCTAGAATCCTCCCGGTCTCCTCGCACTTGATCAGTTTATCACGGGCCATGATCCTCCAGCAACCAGACGCACTTCCATCGGTCTTACCGCAAGAATCTGTTCTGCGTTTGACGAAGATGGAGTAGTGATCAGAGTTCGGAGCACTGAAGGAACTCCATGGATTCAGGTTGTACACGTTTGCTTCTTCGTCTCGGAGAAAGTGGTGAGGCCATGATTTGCGGTTGTTGATCATCATCTTCAGATAGTACGAGACCATGATCTCGTCTTCTGGTTCGATTTGGTTTTCTTCTTGAGATAATATAGAGTAGTCGTCTCCCATGTCTTCTTGAGATATTATCGACTGATCTTCCATGTCTTCTTGAGATATTATCGACTGATCTTCCATGTCTTCTTCTTAGAAAAGTATGAAACTCGATTGAATATCAGAGATCTAGAGAGAAAAGCAAGAAGAACAAGAAGCAAAGCAGACTTTGTTTCTCTTGGGACGAAGAAGATGAAGAAGCAGAAGAGATGTGATATTTAGTTTTGTAGATGTGATTTATAGTTATAGTTGTTACCGACTTGACTACCGTTATCTCTCTCTCTCTCTCTCTCTCT
>WHPY01000136.1:0-10475 GCA_019776045.1 Brassica rapa x Raphanus sativus | reverse complement strand
AATAAGTGATTTGCATATTTAATGATTTCAACTTGCGCAAGTAATCTATATTAGAAAGGTAAGTTATTAAAAACAAATTTTGTCAATAAGATATTTGCATATTTAATGATTTCAACTTGTGCAAGTAATCCATATTAGAAAGGTAAGTTATTAAAAATAAACAACCTAATTAGTAGGGATGGACACTTTACCCGATATCCGAAGTGGCACCCGAACCCGATCCGAAAAACCCGAACTGAAATCCGAACCGAAGTAGCAAAATACCCGAACGGGTATTGAATAAGGAGAGATTGGATACCCGAACCCGAACGGATAATACCCGAACCCGAATGGATATCCGAAGATAACCGAACATATGTATAATTAACCTTATATTTTTAGTTTACATCTCTCATTTTATATAAAATATTTATATTGATACTACACATACTTTAAGTTCATATGATATACATACAATTACGAAAAAAATGATTTGCTACTCACTTAAAATGCATGTCAAGTTTTTTATTTAAAAAATTAACAAAAAGTTACATCCGAAATTTAAAAAAAATAACTAAATTAATGCCTTTTTAGTTTTAAAATGTTATCTCCAAATCTATTAACTATTCAATCGATTAAAAATAAAAAATTAATTAACTGAAAGTTATATTTTTAAATATAAGAAACTTGAGAAATGAAAATTTTAATTTTTTTTTTAAAATCTAAATATCCGAACCAGATCCAAAATAACCGAATCCGAACTAAAAATACCCGAACCCGTCCCGAAGTACAGAAATACCCGAACGGGTTCTACACCTCTATACCGAAATACCCGAAAATCCGAAATACCCGATCCGAACCCGAACGGGTACCCAAGGCTAAACTAAATCGATAATTATTATCCCCTAGCTATATATGGGCTTAACGAAATTGACAATAGTTTTGGGGTTGTCTACATAAGTGATTGATTAAAATAAATGAAAAAGAAAAATTCAAAAAAACCAGCCAATAGGATTATAACGTTTTTCCTGAGAAGCTCTATATGAGTGTCACCTCAGCAGAAATCACTAAAGTGACTTCTCTTTTAATGTATAGGGGGATATTGCTACCATATTCGTCCGTCCTTCTAATACGAGACGAATAAAAACTGTATTCATACAATTACTTAGCACTAAAGCCCTCCGAAAAAATAACCATGCTACTCGCAATCATCAATCACATAATATATAGAAGTTAAAACCCCATTTTAACTAGGAAAAATTGTTTTTTTAGGCCAAAAAAATGGTAACTATGTCCCATTATGGTAATTCCTATTTTGTACCACTTTTGTCTCTAATGCCCTTTACTATTTTCGAAAATAAATCAAATAAATAGTTTTACAAACTAAAAAAAATTAGAAAAATAGTAACTACTAATGAAATACCCATATGAACTTAATGACATTTTATTCGAGTTCTAAAAATATTTAAACCATAATTTCAAATTAAGTTCTACATAAAGTAGAAATGACATTTTATGAAGTAGACAATGAAATCTATTTTTTATTGAATCTACTATGTTTAGAATATGTGATCTACATAAATAATAGTACCCTAAAAATATTGAGAATACGCATTCTGCGCTTAACCTATTGCTCTAAAACTTGTAGAAATCAAAATCTACACATTACTATAAATCTAAAAACTTGTAGAAAACAAGTTCTACAGATTTACTGTAAATCTAAAACCTGTAGAAATCAAAATCTACACATTACTATAAATCTAAAAAACTGTAGAAACAAAGTTCTACAGATTTACTGCATTCTATGGATAAGAATAATCAGTTCCGAAAATATGGAAAGAAAATATTTGGAAATATTTAGTTTTCATATATGAAAAAATAATTTTTTCAGAAGAAAAAAAATTGTGGGACATAAAGTGTATGTTTAGTTTTTCTTTTAATTTGAGGATTTTAATTTTTTTTTCTTTTATTTTAACTACTTTAATTATTTTTTATATTTTAATATTTACAATTTTTTTTGATAATTGTAATTTCAAATTTATAATTGAATTTGAGGGCATTATTCCCATTTTGAAAATAATTAGTCGAGTAGGACATAAAGTATATAAGATTAGTCTAATGAGACATAGTTACCATTTTTTGGCCTAAAAAATAATTTTCTCTTTTAATTATATAAAACATCCTACAAAACTAATGCAAAAGAATGGAGAAAAATAAGTGTGCTAATAACACCATCAAGATTATTTACTTCCATAGTACCATTGATCTGATTGAACTTTAAAAGGAAAATTGCAATATAAAAGTGATTTATGAATGCCAGTTTCAAAAAAAAAAATTGTAATATAAAAAAAGTTCTACACCACAATGGATAAGAGTAAGACGAATACAACAAAGAAGAAGACCAAACTACATTCCCCCATATTTTTTGCGTTTCTCATTTTCTTCATTTTAAAACTATAACATTTAATGATAACACAAATTGTACGCTGAAGGGAAAATAGAATTCTATTTTGCAAACTTACAACAAACAAAACCAGGAAGTTTTCGTCACTATTCTGACAAAATTTGTAAGAAAAAAAAATATCCAGAATATTTTTAGAAATTTAATACAAAATCAAAAACACATTTGAAAAGTATTTTTTAGTGTAGCCGATACTGATCGATTCACTCGTTCGTCTAGCTCGATTCGATCTCTCTCTCTCTCGTTTGATCTCTCTCGCTCTCTCTCTTTCTCACTCGTTTGTTTTGTAAAGAAGAAAACAACAAAGACACAAGCGAATTATAGAGTTCCCCGAATCTCCCTGGATACTTCTCTCTTCAGGATCTTCTCTCCTGGAATTCACTATATGATCGACAGATCGTTTTCTTGAGTACAAGTCAACTCTCAACAACCTGAGAGTGACTATATATAACAGCTCAGCTCGTCACTCCTCTCCACGAGCTAACTACTCTTCTTGGGCTTCAACAATATCTCGTAGGCCCATTAGTCTTTTCCATTCTGTCGATCCGCAACCGTTCGGCCCAGTCTGAGTGACTGTTATAGCCGTTACGTTCCTTGAGGTTCAAGCAATGAACCACTTATTCTCACAAACTCCACCTTGGTTCATGCTTCCTTCCTCAAGCTCGTATCAACTCTTGATACTTATAGTGAACTCTTAGATCCTGGCAACCACAAGCTCTATGACTCCGAACTTGTTACATACCTCAGCTTCTTGTTTACAGATCCTGCTGATTTCAGGTGACAACATCAACTCCTTCTTCGATGTTAACTGCATCATCTCATTCACCCAATCCCTGAGATGATCCATTTGCTTGAATAACTCAAGCTTCCAAGACCTTTAAGGTCTTGATATGTTCTCTGAACTTATCACCTGGTAAAGCCTTTGTCAATACATCTGCTGCATTCTTTGACGTATGAACCTTCAGAACTCTGACTTGACCATCTGCAACAACTTCTCGAATGAAATTATACTTCACCTTCATATGTTTCGTCCTCTCATGAAACATATTGTTCTTAGACAAGTATATTGCACTCTGTGAATCACACTGAATCTCCGCTGCCTCTTGCTCGAACCCCAAGTCCTCACAGATCCCTTTTAACCATATTGCTTCTCTGCTAGCCTCTGATAGTGAAATATACTCCGCTTCCGTTGTTGAAAGTGCCACGACTTTCTGTAGACATGACCTCCAACTGACTGTATTACCCCCAACAGTGAACACAAACCCTGAGATCGATCTGCTCTTATCTTGGTCTGCAGCATAGTCTGAATCGCAAAACCCTCGAACTAAGAAGTCTGAGCCCTTGGTAAATACCAGACTGTAGCCCGCTGAACCTTTAAGATAACGCATTATCCATTTAACTGCTGCCCAATGTTCTCTACCCGGACTTCCCATATACCTGCTTACCAGTCCGATAGCATATGCTAAGTCTGGCCTTGACCCGACCATAGCATACATAATGCTCCCGACTGCACTTGCGTACGGGACCTCTTCCATCTCTGCAGCTTGCTCCTCTGCCTCCTTCTTGGTTAACGCTTTAAGCCTGAATTGAGACCCAATAGGTGTTTGAACCTCTCTGGACTCTTCCATGTTGAACGTCTTTAGAACTTTGCTGAGATATCTCTCCTGTGACAGCACTAGCCGGCCTGCTTCTTTATCTCTGAAGATGTCCATGCCCAGTATACGTCTGGCTGCCCCCAGGTCCTTCATGTCGAATTCTGACTTCAGTAACTCCTTCAACCCGTTGATCTCAACTCTACTCTTTGAGGCTATCAACATATCGTCGACATACAACAGTAGAAACACTCTAACTTGCAGTGTATCTCCCTTTGTGTAAACACATGGATCATATTGGCTTCTGGCGTAGTTCTCCCTTATCATAAACTCATCAAACCGATGATTCCATTCTCTTGGAGACTGCTTTAACCCGTAGAGAGACTTTCGTAGTAGACAGACCTTGCCTTCCTGTCCCTTCTTCACAAACCCCTCCGGTTGATCCATATAAATCCTTTCCTGTAGAACCCCGTGTAAAAACGCCGTTTTGACGTCCATTTGATCTAACTCCATGTCAAAATTGACTACTGCTGAGAGGAGAATCCTGATGGATACATGCTTCACCACTGGTGCAAAGACTTCATTATAATCTATGCCTTCAATCTGTGCAAACCCCTTTGCTACTAGACGAGATTTGTATCTCGGTTTCTCCACTCCAGGAATACCAGGCTTCAGTTTATACAACCACTTGCACCCAATGACCTTCTGATTCTTCGGACGTTCTGTTAGATCCCACGTGTGGTTCTCTTCAAGCGAAGTCATCTCTTCTCCCATTGAACCATTCCAAATGTCCCATTCTTTGCTTTGTTTTGCTTCGGCAAACGATCTTGATTCTTCTAGTTCAATATCTTCTGCGCTTGCTAGCGCGTAAGCCACCAAGTCTGCATCTTCATACTTCGACGGAGGTTTTATTTGTCGTCTGACACGATCCCTGGCTAGGATATAATCACTCAGATCCTCCTCCTGACTGTGATCATCCTCCTTTTCATTCTCTGAGCTGCTAGATGAGTCGCATATCACCTCTTCCTTACCTGAGTCTGCTCCACCTTGAACTGAACTCCCTGACGATGACTCTACGAGCTCATCTTTGAATGTGACCTTCTTCTTTGCCTTAGGCGTTGAATGGCTCTCAAGTGCTTGCACTCTTGTTTCCTCCAAATCCTTGTGCTTGAACAGGTGATCTTCGTGAAAGACTACATCTTTACTTATTACCACTTTCTCGTCATCAAGTAACCAAACTCTGAAGCCTTTGGTTCCTTGAGCATATCCAAGGAATATTCCTTTCGTAGCTCTCAGACTAATCTTGTCTGCGACTGTGTGAACATAAGCCACACATCCGAACCTCTTCAAATGGCTGTAGCTTGGATCTGTTCCTGTCCATGTAGCCTCTGGAACCTCAAAACCTGTAGCTGACGTAGGAGACCTGTTAATGATGTAGACTGCAGTGGACGCTGCCTCTGCCCAAAATTCTGCATCAAGACCTGTCTCAACCAACATACTTCGCACCTTGTCCATTATGGTTCGATTCATCCTTTCAGACACGCCGTTCTGTTGTGGGGTGTAGGGGCAGGTCTTGTGACGCTTGATACCTGAGTCTCTACACACTTTATCAAAGAGATGATTGCAGAACTCTAACCCGTTGTCTGTGCGCAAGCATTTGAGTTTCTGACCCGTCTGGTTCTCGACTAATGCTTTCCACTCTTCAAATTTCTGAAAAGCTTCATCCTTTGTGCGTAGGAAAAATATCCACACCTTGCGCGAGAAGTCGTCTATGAAGGTCAAGAAGTATTTGCTTCCTGATAAGCTTGGAGTCACGTTTGGTGATCCCCATAAGTCAGAGTGCACGTAATCGAGAATGGCTTTGGTTGTGTGTTTTGCCTTTGGGAAGCTCTGTTTATGAGACTTCCCCATTGCACACGCTTCACAGAACCCCAGTGAGTTTATGTCTTCCCGATTCAGATAGCCTTTCCTCACCAAGATGTCCATTGATGATTGACTCATGTGAGCTAACCTTGAATGCCACTGGATAGTCCTGTCAACTGCACTGCATGACGCTCCCTCTGTGACCTTTCTGACAGACCCCTGTAGATAGTATAAACCTTGATCATATTTACCAGTCAGCACCTTCTGGTTTCCTTTGAAGAACTGTACTTCAAACCCTTCTCCACGGTAGTTACATCCTGACTTTTCTAACTGACCGTAAGAGATCAAGTTTCTTCTCATCTCTGGCATGTACCGTACTAACCCGAGGGTGACAACTGAGCCATCTGGGTTGTCTATGGTGATCGTGCCCATGCCTTTCACCATGCAGAATGTGTTATTACCCATCATCACTTTGCTTCCTTCAACTTCTTGGAAGTCTGATAGTACTTCCCTTCTTGGTGTTATGTGGAAGGTGCATCCAGAGTCTAAGACCCAGTCCTCGTTCGATGCGTGAGGGCTAGCGGTCAGTGCTATTGAGTCTGGGAGTCTCAAAGCAACGTTCGCTGATGTGGAAGTCTTCCCTTTATCATACTGTTTGCGTTGAGGACAGTCCCTTTTCCAATGATTCTCGTCTCCACATACCCAACAAGCCTTTGGAGCAAACTTCTGTCTAGACTTTGATCTAGATCGATCATAGTCTTTGCTCTTACCGCGATTGCTGTAGCCCCTCTGCCCTTTCTTATCAGACCTTCCCCTTGACTCTACATATAATCCATCTGAGCCCTGCCTTGACTTGTTTAGAGCTCCCTTCTGTCTTAGCTCTGCTTCTTTTGCATAGGCCGAGGAGACAACCTCATTTACTGTCAAAGTCTCCTTGCCCGTCCCATACTTCAGGGTGTGAACCAGTGGTTCAAATGCAGGTGGTAGGCTTGTCAATAGTTGGATTGCCTGATCTTCATCGCTGACCGTGATCTTCAAGCTACCAAGGTCTGCTATCAGCTTCAGGAACGTGTCAAGATTTTCTTCGATCGTCTTTCGTTCCTCCATTTTGAAGCTTGCAAAGCTTTGTTTCAGGTAGATGCGATTAGGCAGGGACTTGGTTTGATAATCTTGCTCCAAGGCCCTCCACATTCCCAGTGCCGTTGGTTCATGCATTATCTTTCTCAGTATGGTGTCGCTCAGACATGTGCTCAGCAGATTCCGCACCCTTACATCCTTCTCAGCTGCCTTCGGATCAACCTTATCCTCTTTCAGCTCTGTACTGTCTCCATCTTTGACCTCAGTCGTTTGCTCTGGCTCTTCCCTTAGGACTGAGGAGAGCCCTTGAATCTCCAATTGTCCCAGCAACTTGTACTTCCAAAGACTGAAGTCGCCTTTGCCGTCGAACTTCTCCGTGATGAATCTTCCCGGAGTTGGATCCATGCTTCTCCCTCCTTTACCTGTCTATCACCTGCAGATAACAGACAAGTAATAACGGAATCAGTAGATATCTACTCCCTCGCACGGATCCACAATCTTTGAAGGATTCAATCCCTAGTTCGCTCAATGTCAACGTAATCAAACTAGTTATCAAGATTCCGAGAAAGGTTTCAGAATTACTCCCCTGAGAACCTCGAGACTTTCAAGATCACCCGATAACAGTATCGGTTCGACCTAATCTCCGTTAGCACGACCTCGATCGATGGCCTCGATCTATTTCTGTAAGCACTCGGCGATCTTTCCTCCGGTGAGTTCCCAGGACCTTGAGACTGGAACCGACTCCTTGTATCGCTGATGCGTAACCTACGCTCTGATACCACTTGTAGCCGATACTGATCGATTCACTCGTTCGTCTAGCTCGATTCGATCTCTCTCTCTCTCTCGTTTGATCTCTCTCGCTCTCTCTCTTTCTCACTCGTTTGTTTTGTAAAGAAGAAAACAACAAAGACACAAGCGAATTATAGAGTTCCCCGAATCTCCCTGGGTACTTCTCTCTTCAGGATCTTCTCTCCTGGAATTCACTATATGATCGACAAATCGTTTTCTTGAGTACAAGTCAACTCTCAACAACCTGAGAGTGACTATATATAACAGCTCAGCTCGTCACTCCTCTCCACGAGCTAACTACTCTTCTTGGGCTTCAACAATATCTCGTAGGCCCATTAGTCTTTTCCATTCTGTCGATCCGCAACCGTTCGGCCCAGTCTGAGTGACTGTTATAGCCGTTACGTTCCTTGAGCTTCAAGCAATGAACCACTTATTCTCACATTTAGATCCAACATTTTTGAAATTGGAATAAAAATTTCAACAAATTTAACTTTCATGTATACTTATACGTCTAGAAAGATTGGTTTTATTGGTGAGAATTTAAACTCTTAGCCACTAATTATACAATACGAACCAGAAAAATAGAATGAACAAATGAGTTAGGAAATCAAAATTTTAAATGATTGGAGTATTAACCTATTTTACTGTAAAAATATTTTAAATAATGTAATATGTATTTTTATCATTATTTATATTTTGTGTTCTAATAAATTAAAATTCAGTTTAGTAATTTATGTTGCCAGAGTTTCGGATATACATATTACATATTTAAATAGTAAAACATAATATTTTAAAATAAATTAAGGATTTATGGAAATAAATTCGGGTGTAGTCCGGGAAAAGCTGTAGTTGTAATAAAGAGAGGAGAAATACACTAACACGCTATTTGATTCTAAAAAAAAAATTGTCTGATTGACTTTTGTTAACTAAAAAAATAGCAATTTGTCTGGATTATTTCATATTGTGTATGTTGCATATGAAAACAAGAAACAAATCCCCAGATTATAATAGGAGATCATTAAGTTATTTGGTAAACTCGACAATTCTTTCTTTAAACAAAACTCGACAATTCTTTCTATGAAAAATATGTGGTTTAGGAAGAAGTTAGTGGAGCCACAATTTGTTTATTTTATATTAAGTACTAGGGTCGGCCCGTCCTACGGGCGGGATATTAGTTAATTTGATATTCACTAAATGCTCGAGTTGAAATTTGTTTTAAGATTCAAGAATTTGATTATCTGTTATGTCTTACTTATTAGTATGCGGTGGTATAGTTGTTTTTCGATTATTCTGGTTTTGGTATTGTATCAAATCAACTAATTATCCAACTCATAATTATATATGTACAAATATGGATTTGTGATAAAGTTTGATGACAATACTGTTTTTTTTTAATTCTTATTCATACTGGAGTGTGCATGTGTCAGAAAGAGACCTATAACAATTTTTATGTTTTTGTGTATGGATTTTAAATATATATTATTTTGTATAATGCATACTTGCTCTACANCGTGAGTCGGGCGGTCGGTCTGGGCCTAGCGAGTTGAAGAAAAATCGGAGATTAATCGCTGACTAATCGGGGATTAATTTTTAATGAATATTCAATTTTCTGATAAATTATAGATATGAATATGTGATTTCCATTTCTGGTAATGATATTATCTATGGCAAAGTGGTTTCTGAAGCTTAAATATAAGTGACAGTTCGCGAGTTCGATACCTGTCTCCGTTTTTTGCTATTTTTTTTTGTTTTTTCATTAATGGCATAGTTGTAAATTTAATCATCTTCTTCCCCAATATGTTTTAGGGTTTCGCAAACTTAATTGCAGAGCCGCCACAGCTTTGTTCCACCGATTTCATCAGTTTCTTTTGCGTTTTTCTTGATGTTTATACTTAATACTTATAGATTTAACATTTAGAACTCGATTATAAGCTCAAAACCTCAAAAACTTAATTTTTTTTNTATTTAAGGATCCTCTAATTAAGTAATTTGCTTAGTGGACACATATTATGTAACGCCAATTTCCATAACCGTTTCTTTTTAGTTAATCTTAACCGTTTGATATTAATGCCAATGGAAAATATCAAATGCAGTTATGTCCTTTTTACGGTAATTTATTATTTGGACAGTTGGACCACGAAAAATTAAATCATACATGTAACTACATTAAATTGGTGACTAATTAAATCATACATAATTACATTAATCTGGTTAGTACACGTAAGATAGTTCACATTATATTGATGTTTCTTTGCATACAAATAATTTCTGGTCTAAATCGGTCCAGACCATGCCTATTCACATGTAACTCCAGTTGTATAATAATGTGTACACATCTCAATAAATGTAGAAAATATGACATACCATAGACTTACAATATAACTTTATCCAACAAACATTGGTTGAATTTGGTAACAATATGACTTCAGATTTTCAAACCAAAAGTGATACCAAGATGAAGGAACACAAATATATGTGATTGTGGTAATCAAACGAGATCACCGAATTCGAATTACATACGTGTTTGTTATTTTATACAAAAGATATATACAAACATGAATCAGTTTATCATATTTTTATTCAAATATAATATTAGATAAGATGTTTTCTTTTCAAATCTGATATTTTTTTTCGTTTGATTTTGGTGGACATATACTCAAATATTAATGGCCTTAGATCTTAAAATTATATAGTTCCTAACGTATTTATGATTT